>JAECUM010001129.1:0-125948 GCA_016617855.1 Megalonaias nervosa
CGGCAAGCCACTGCATCCAATCAAAATTACATACTAAAGGAGTCAATTCAAGAAATTGAATTGATGTTGCTTGGACAAAGCACTAAAATATCTGTTCGATCCGCCAAGGTGTAGATAGGGTTAACATATCAGAACCTTGGTTAGTGAAGATGCTAATCAGATACCTGCATTAAACTTTTTGAATAGCTCAATGTCATGGTGAGGAAGTAAGTTATAGATGTTGGGGGTTGAAAAGGCAAAGCTTAAGGTGACAGCAAGCCCCAAAAGAAAAATCATGTGATAATTTGGATTCTATGACATCATATTCAATAAGCTTCACCAATAATCTACTCATGGGGCAAGGGAGGAACCTTTTCCAGTTGGGGTGAACAGATCAAGATCACTGTCACATAGAGATGAATGTATTGTCTCTTTAAAACGTCTGATATAAATTCTGATTTGTACCAAAAGCAGTATCTCCCTGCACTTTTATAATTATTCATGGCTCCCTACCTCAGGACCCAACATAATCTTAGGACCCAGCATAATCTTAACAACTCTTTATTTGGTAGTAACACAGGATGGCTGCCCAATGCACTGTTTACAGTACTCGGGTCTTCTTGTACCTGTACATTTCACAGGACTTGCGCTGCCCCACAAAATACTTGACAGTCTAATGGACAGTGAAATTTTTTCCAGCACTGTTTTGCAGACAAGAAACAGCTGATGGAATTTATTTGACCCAGAATAAAGTTACCTATAGTCATGCTCTAGTTAGCATCATTCCAATAATTAACCTGTAAAATGAAGGTGTCAGGTATCACAGCTGGGCACAGATTTATCATGGTGTATCTAAGTGATTAATTTAGCTCCACAGACTATAAATGTCAGAATCAACAGAAGTTTGTGTTATTCTATACCTGTACCTAAACTTCTAGTTTTAGTTGGATCTTCACTTGCATCCTTAGCTTATACAAATTCTAGTTTTGATTGTCATGGCTTGGTGCAAGATTGACCTTTTGGTAGCTGATTAAAATTCTGTCCAACATAGTGGAACACATTCTTGTGTACTGTATCACTTCCACCCAGTGAAACAAGTCTTTTTATGTGGACTAAGGTAAGAAGAATTTTGATGATGTACTTCCAGAGAAAATCTAGGACTTTGTAATTCAGTGTAATATTAAAAATTTGGCCCAATATATTTGTTACCTTTATCTTTTATTTCATATACCTTTTAAGTGTATTTGATGTCTTTTATCTTTTGAGACTGCTTTATATCTGTATGTACAAGTGCAATCCAACTGTAAATTGCATCAACCCAGTTCTGCAATCACAGGCTGTACTGGCAGATCTGAGTCTGTGAGTTTGTTAGAAATAATCAGTAGACTTCCCCACCCAAAATAGACCCTAATCGTCTGGTCATTGTTGTTTATAGTTGTACCTAACCTACATGAGAGTATGTGCATGTTTACATTTATTTACAATAATATTTGCAGTTTGTTTATCTCTTTGTTTATATTTGTTGAGCTTAACTTAATAGCTGGCACTAAATAGCCAGAATGTTGCATATGTGCTCTTAAACTCAATGCTGTCATGCATATCTTCCTAATTAAATCATATCACAGAGAGCCATATTGGCTGAGTTGGTAGAACATTGGACATGTATTCCAAGGGTTGCAGTTTCAATACTCATCCAGGCCAGACTGGGTTGGGAAAGGCAGTGAACTCCCTTTTCGTAGGCATGATAATGCCAATATTGTGTTAAAGGTCACTGGCCACCTATATTGTACAAACGTGTGATATTATTTTAATCATTACCAAAACTCGTTTGTTATGTATGCACACCATAAAAAAAATGTTTAATTAGACTTTAAAATCCACTTTTTTAAATGAAAAAATGATTTGGCAATCTCGGTAAACAATTGGTAGTTTCCATGTGTCAAAAATGGATATGACGTACATTTATCCCTTTTATTTAACCTAGCCATTTAAGTGTTTAATTTCCCCACGTAAATGTCTATGTGATATATCTTACAATCATGCTTATGTACAGCAAATATGGTGCACTGTGTTGCATATGGATGTAACCAAAAGAGTGATGATGGGGAAAAGGGTTCTTTCTTTTTCCAAAAGACCCTGTTTACCAGAAAAAAAAAGAGGATTCAAGCCGTGGGATTGAATAGGGTGTGGGATGGGGAAGATGTTTCATTTATGCTGGAATATAGTCAATTTGGCCCATCTCGAAAGACATTTTGGCCCAACTTAACAATAGTTTGAACAAGTTCTTTTTCTTCAGACAACAGGTGGATACTATGTAAGATAGGTTTTAGGAATAGGTTTTAGGAAAAAAACTAAATTTAAACAAACTATCTTGACATTCTTTCAAAGAAAATAATCACACTTCGTAACGTACATATATTTGAGAGAAAACACAAACTGACATATCTTGTTCGTTCTAGTTAAAATATTTATATACATTTTTTTATGCTAAAAAAATATATGCATCTGCACAGCGATATTCTCAATTTAAATCTTTGATCAAATTATCAATATTGATTTTATAAAACAATAATACTTAACAGATAATATTCTACAGAATACGTATACATTTTTCTAAGGGTAGTGTACATGAGATATTATAACAAACATATTAAATTTTAGGCTTCAGGTTGTAACACTGCTGCATATAATACACACTTGATTACACATGAAGGAGAGAGAGAGAGAGAGAATAATGCTGAGCATTTTCTCAGTGTTTAGTTGCTGCATTATGAAGCTCTTACCAGTTAATTTTATTGTTTGTTTTTATTTTTCAAGTTGTCATAGTATGTGCGTGCATAAATTGAAAGTTTGTCATTACTAGTCAGTATTGTCAATCATACTTGCTCCATTATTCCATACAAATAAGAAAGGAAATAATTTTGTGTAGAATTTGTGCCCCCCTCCCGCACGATACAAAAATGTTGATAAACATACTCTTATTTGAAAATAAAATGGAAGAAACTAACCTTGCATTGTTATCATTTATTCCTTCTTTTTTCATCATGTGAAATTTATTAAAGAAAAAAATATATCCACACAATCTGCATATGTAGCGGATGCCGGCTTGCATTTGCATTCTTACTGTAGTGTGTATCGCTTATGTCAAATAATAAAATCAAAAAAGAGACGAAAATATCACCAGTTTGCTTGAAGGCACCTGCCATTCATGCATGATAAGTTACAAGGTGCAAACTGACCAAGATTGTATTGTATTCAGGTTAACTATGCGGCGGTACCTCGCAAATAAAAATCATTATTTTAAAATACATTCACTGTGAGTGCAAATGATAATCTTTTCACTAGCATGGGTTACAAAGGTATTATTAAAGCAAGTTATTGTTGTGTATACTATTTGCCCTGCAACATCAAGTATGATTACATGTGGCAAACAAATAGAAGCCTGTGTGATGAATAAACACAACCGGCAGCGAGCAATAAACTCCTTGCTTAAACTTACCGACAGGACATCAGATACAAAGGTTATTTTATTACAAAGCAAACCAATCCCAGAAACTGACTTTGGTATCTTTTAAGTGTGCCGATTTTTTCTTATGAAGTCATCCGACATAAGGAAGCCAAGTTTGGTTCCTTTGGACTCTTTTAAATGTGCCAATTTCTTTTATTTTTATAAAGTCAGCTGACATAGGGAAGACAGCATTGATTTCTTTTTACATGCAGTAATGGGAATTTTCAAAATAAACTGAAACAAGGCAACAGTTTTGAAAGTGACACAATCTAGTGCATCGTACATGCATATTGATATAAGGCTGAACCGTAAATTAATTTTCAGCAGTTTCATCTAAATGTTCCCTATCCATAGTTTATAGTGTTTTATTTTTCAACAACAAGAATTGTGTGCTTTGTCTTGTGGGGATAAATGTACGTCATTTCCAGTTGGCATCCTCTATAGGTGGGAAATTGTAGCTAAGGGGAAGTAACAGTGTTGTATACTTATATTTCAAGTAATTAAATTATTATTTCTTCATTACACTTGATAATTTTTTTGTTCTTTTTGTGTGAGTATAGCTACTTTTAATCATGTAATGCAAATCTGATGTAAAAAAAAATATTGGAGTATGGCCGGTGACCTTTAAAGGTGCCATTACAACCAGTAAAACAAACAAATGAAATACGTTACAGGATATTGCTTGATATGGATAAAAGAATAACCTTTATTTACATTTGCTTTTCAAGTACCTGTTTATTTTTCCACAGGTTATATTGGCAAGTGTGTTGATGAAATGGTTGTAGGATTTCATTAAAGAGTAAAACCTACATCAGCGGCCACTTCTATAATATACACCTACTAATAGAGGGCTTTATTGTATTTATCTAGTAATAATCCCATGGATGATAATAAGCCCTCATTCCCTGACCACCAACAGTACACAGTTTTAAAAAAATTGGTGAAATAAGTACTAGGATGTCTTTGATAATTAGAGCCCCCCCCCCCTTTTTTTTTTTAAACATCATTTCTACTCAGGCCCAACCAAATGGTACTAACAGCTGCCTCGCTTGGCGCTCAGCAATAGGAGGTTAGTGTTAGGACTGGTCAGCCTGGTGTCAGGATAATGTAACTGGGTGGGACATCGTGCCACATGTCTGCGGCATGATGCCCCAGTGCTAGACATCACTATAAACTGCCACACTGCAGACATCATAGCGATATGACTGAAAAATTGTTAAAGCCATGTTATAAATCCAAATCACACACACACACACTCTACTCAGGCCCATTTGTCATAATACAAGATATACTATATAAATCCATTCCTCAAGTTTATCTACCTTTTTCACCCTTATATAAAAACTGATTCAGTGGCTTAAGTGGTTAGAACATCTGCCTCAGATGTGGGAGGTCATGGGTTCAAACCCTGGCCAAGTCATACCAAAGATTTATAAAAACGGTACTAGCAGCTGCCTCACTTGGCACCAGGATTAAGAAGTTAATGTTAGGACTAGTCACCCTGGTGTCAAGATAATGTAACTGGGTGGGACATGATGCCACATGATGGTAGTCTTTAAAAGACAAAATTGTGTGATCATTGGAGAGTTTTTAATTGATTGTTTTCATGTATTTGGGACAACTATCTTTTAATTAATTATCTCTGTGCTTTGAACAGTTGAATCAAGAAAATTGCATTATGCTGAAGAATTTTGGATGATATCAGTAGATTAGAAATTTGGCTCATCTCATTTTGTGATCCAGGTTTTGACAGTTTCATATAAGATGTCATTCACATTTTCCATTGTATGACTGATTCAACTGGACTCTGAATGAACATGTTGCATTCAGGAGACCTGTCACATCATTATTTCATTAGACTTCAGTAGAAGTTCATGAAACATGTACCATGTGCTGATAACCACATAAAGTTTTAGGGATCAGTTTCAGAGACTTTGATAGCACCCAAATAAGCCCCTTGCCAGTCATGATTAGCAACCCTAAAACCAATCTAGTTATTAAGAAATGAATTTACTAATCACATTATCTTCCCATTGGAATGGTAAACAAGGTGACTTGAATTAAATTGAAGCTAATGGAGATATTTCATCTTCCCTTAACATCCCTTCTTAACTACTGAAAATGATTGGAAAGAACAATTTGAAGACTAAATAAAAGAATATCCAGAGCATGTGTATGTACAGTTTAAATTATTTTTAAAAAAACAGATCTGGGTTCTTAGCTTGGAGCTAAAACTCAACCATAAACCATTTTAGGCTGAAGCATGACTGTTTAGGAGGGAAGGCTGTTCATTGTCATAAGGTTCTGAAGAAGGAGGAGTTCTGGGGAGAATTAGTAAGGAAATTAAGAGAAACTGTTAAGTGATGATGATCCACATAAATGGGGTTTTGTGAGTTGGATACAAATTAATAAAAGAAGAACATGTCTTTCATTGTTTTAGGATGGGCCAGTTGAGTGTTTGAAACATTGCCATCACACTGCTTTTATTATTGTGATCACCCACACCAAATTAAAACCAGGCTGTATTCCTCTGGACCATTTCAGATTTGTGTCTTGGTTCATTTTGCCATGGATGGAGAAAGAAGAGCAAGTTTTGTAGATGTGGTTGAACAAAGTCTGATAGACTGTTTCTTTAAATTTTCTTTCTCTGATGTTTACATTTAATTTGAGTAAATTATCAGTGGCCCATCCCAAAGGTAATTGCTATACTTTGCATTGTCTGTGACCTTGCATCATAATTAAATGCCTAAGTTAATCATGTTTTGATGTACGTGCATACATTTTCTGCAGGTTAATTGTTTAGATGATAGTTTTAAATTCATTGTTCCATTGCAGACATGGACCTGAACCTTACTGTCTAAGTTCCCTAGCCAAAATTTTTTCAGATAATACCAGGCAACTATTGATAATTAAACATCATGGGATCATGTGGAACTGAATTTAATAAACTAATATGACTTACTTTTCAGCAATCACATGTTTGATATATCCGTTCATTTTTTCATATTGAGAAACAATAACGGAAAATTACTCAAATTATTTATTTTGAGAGAACACTAATTTTATGCTTCTTTGTAGGTCCAGCCACAGTCAGGATGGTATCGAATAATGGACCACCTCTTCCAATGCCAATGCAAGTACCACCTGGCCACATGGTCCAACAGATTGTGGATGAAAATGGCATCCTCACCCATGTCATATTGTCACCACAGCCCCCAGGAATGATGAGCAATCCAATGACGGTAGGATTTTATGTATGTATTCCAGGTTAAATTTTTTTGCAGTGATGATCATCAGATCTGCCTGCCTGCCTGCTCGCCTACCCACCCACCTGCCTGCCTGGTGTATTACTTGCCTATGACCATCTGCTCACCTGCCAAATTTGCTGCTGCCTGCCCACCTATTGCCTTTGTTATTTTCTCACATTGCCTGCTGTTTATTGCATTTATCTTTCTTGTTTTTTTTGCCCATTAAGTAGTGTGGAAAGAAGAACTTGACATTTTGCTATGCTTCCTTTGCATGGAGAAGGATTTTTTAAAAAAATCTTCATTGAATTTGTTTAGATCCATAATTTCTATTTATTAACAATACTTATTATATTTTTGACTTTTTTATTGTAATTTATTCCTCATCTGCAAATTGCTGGTAAAGCATTTGACTCAGTGCCATAGTAACAAGTGCTGCCATGCTGATTTCTGCATTATCTCACAATTACTAAAGCACATTTTATGCATGAATTAACACCACACAATTAGATCAGCTTCAGATCTGTTTTAAAAGTACAGAAAAATGGATATAGAAGGTACTGTAGGCAATGAATGAGACCCAATACCATATGTTAGAAGCCGGGGTGGGTGTGGGGTATAGTAATCCTTGTGTACATCCATCCATCTGGCACTGAGTCTCACATGACCTGGGATCTGCAGTAGCGTAATTGGTTGAGTCGTAATCCGAAGGTCATGGGTTCAATACCCAGCTAGGCCATTCTTGGTTGGTTGCCTTGGTTTGTAAAGACAGTTAGCTCCCAATCTATGTCATGATATACCCAGTAATGTGTTTAAAGTGCTAATAAAACAACAAAACAAACAAACTCACATGACCTGCTATAATTTGACCACGCATTTCTTATAGAAGTTAACCCTAACAATACTGTTTCATTAAATATTAAAGCACAGGCAAAAAATGCAGGAAATATAATAGTTCTCAAAGATCATGCTCAAATCACAGAACATTTTTTCCATATTTGTGTACTTCATAGATTATCACATGGACAGTGTCATGGGTATTGAATTTCGTAACAGCCACTAGTGACAGACAAAAAGAACAGATATAAATGTTCATCTGCATAGATTCCATGCATTGTAATCTAAGTCCAATAAAAGATGGAGATTGTCTTGTATATGACATACAATTCAGCAGGTCTGTCAGAAGAATAAGGACATGTCACTTGGGACTGTGTCAGACAAGTCTCCATCTACGTGTACTTACTACACAAATAACTAGTACAGTACTCCCTCATTATAACACCATTTATGGGAGCCATAGAGTATCGCCACCTTATAAATGAAGTATATTCTACTGATTTGAATACCACTTTATGAAAAGGAATCCATGACCATGTGCGCCTTGTGAACACGAATCATGCTATAATGAAAGTTGTTGTAGTGATGGAGTGATGTATTTAGATAAAAAACGTGTGTCATTCTTAGCCATACTGGTCATAGACCAGAAGAGCTTATGAAATGGTCTGTTATCCATCATCCATCTGTCCCTTTGCACAAGTTCTTCCTAAACTACTTGGAGGATTGCCATGAAACTTTATACACACGTTCATGTGCTAGTTGGTCCTAAAATACAATTGTGCTCATTGGATACAGAGGCCATCTTGAAAATCATGCTGTCACTACTCTGCCTGAATGGATGGCCTCATCAAGATGGGGTTTTTGCTTAAGGGCTTCTTCTGAAGTCTGCTTGTTCTTAAATAAAGCATCCATCTTGAAAATCTTGTTATTGCTACTCATCCTGAATGAAAAGTCGCATTAATGTGAGGATTTCACCAGAAGACTATTTATGATGTCTAGCTTGTACTCAGTGAAAGTGGTGTTGATGTTGTCCATTATGGTTACCATTGTTTTATTGCTATTCCTCTTGAATGGATGGTCATTTCAGCATGGGGTTTATGCTTGAGATGTTAAGCAAAATATCCCATTCGATCCAGTACAAGTTAAAATCATAATGCTAATTTTGTTTATCCAGGATCTTGGCAACATTTTCTCGAGCCAAGGGGTAATATACAGTGCAGCATTGTGGAATGCATACTAAAAGAAGCATCAAAGTTTTATGTATCATAGTATGAAGGAGAAAGAACATTTCCAGTAGGTGTATCTTTACTGATAAATATCTTGGTCTGACAATTTAGGGTTCAAATGACACAGATCTACATCTGAATAATGCACCTGTTGCGATCTTGTTGCCCTTAAAATCAGCCTTCTGTATAGTGATTAATATTAATGCACATAACATTTCTAAGCAGGTTCAAGTATGCACCACAACAACTAAATTTCAAACCATGAGATTTGAATATTTGATATCCACTTTGTGCTTTCATTTGAACACAGAAAAATTCTTCACTTTTAGAAGAATTTTTAACAATTTCTTTAACAGTCTCATCTCTGCGCATTGCTATGAAAGACAAATTTGATAAATAAATTCTCTGCCATGTTAACTGTTTCTTTCTTTCTTTCTTTCTTACATTTTAAGATGTTGCTGTGATTTCACTGGACTACAGTTCAAGTTATGTGTAAGAATAACCAAATATCATGTTGAATATCCCAGTCTAGTTAATACGTATGCTGAAGAAAGGTACTACAATTGCTCCAGACTACTCTGGTGACCTAATGGTTAGAGCATCTGCCTTAGATGTGGGAGGTCGCGGGTTCGAATCCCGGCTGAGTCATACCAAAGACTTATAAAATGGTACTAACAGCTGCCTTGTTAGGCACTCAGCATTAAGAGGTTAGTGTTAGGACTGGTTGACCTGGTGTCAGGATAATGTGACTGGGTGGGACATCATGCTACATGTCTGTGGCATGATACCCAGTGCTAGACATCACTTGAAACTGCCACACTGCAGATAGTGTAACGATATGACGCAAAAATTGTTAAAGCTACATTAAAAATCCTAAAAACACACACACACACACACACACACAGTATTAAGAGCCAGAATGCAAAGTGTTTTAACTCGGCATCAAGTCCGTCTACTTGCATTGGCATGATATTAGCTGCTTCATGTGTGTGTTGGTATGCCATAAGAACACCAAGCCAAACCATTGTCTGATCTTTGACCCTTGTAGCCTGAAATACAGTAAAACAACCCTAGAACAGATATTTTTGAGACAAAATTATATGGCCATTTTATAAAGGTGGCTACTAGTATACTGAAAAGGGAGCCTTTTGGGGACTGAAATCTTGTGTGTCTATTGTGAAGAGGAAGCCAGGTTACAGAGGGGCAGGTTTAATAGGAAATTTATACTGTATCAGATTTCAGAATCTTGAAATTTTTTTATTATTTCTTTTTTTTTTCATTCTTTCTTTTTGAAATATTTCTTGGTGTTAAAAGCTTAAGCAACTCTGTTGTTGTTAATTTATAGCACAGATGTGATATACATGTGTTAATGTAACATAGTCTTGTATAATTTTATTAGATAACTTTTAAAAAAATTAAATCACAATTGATTCCATCTGATTCTCATCCTAATCCTAATATTGCAGAATGTTCACTAATTACTATATTTTTAGCTCTGGCAATCTACTGATCTTGGGTAGACCAAAAGAGCTTAATGGGATGTTCTGTTGCCAGTCATCAATTGTCTTCCCATCCATTAGTACAAGCTTGTTATCTCTACACTTCCTTAAACTACTTGGAGGATTGCCTTCAGACTTTACACACACATTTATCCCATGGTTTAGTATGGTCCTAAATCTAAATAGTGCTGCTTGGACTTGCAGTGTGGCGAGATCAGTTGCCATCTTGAAAATCTGTTTATTACTACTTCTTCTGAATGGATGGTCATATCAACATGGAGTTTTCACTTAAAGACTTATGATGTTTAGTTTGTCCTAAATTAAAATGGTGCTAATCTGACATTCAGTATGGCTGCCATGGCAGCCATCTTGAAAATCATGCTACAACAGCTCTACTCGAACACAGTCGTATTGGGGTTTTCAGCAGAAGGCTTCTTATGATGTCCCATTGGTCTTAAATGAAAATGGTACTGATCTGATGTCCAGTATGGCCACCACAGCAGCTATCCGGAAAATCTTTTTTATTGTTACTTCAGATGACTGGAAAATCATATTGAAATTATTATTATCCCAACTCCTCCAAATGGATGACTATATCAACATGGGGTTTTTGCCATTAGATGTCTTATGATATCTATTTGGTCCTTAATGAAAATGGTGCCAGTCTTACATCCAATATGGCTGCCACCATGACTGTCTTAAAAGTCTTGTTGTCACTTGGCCCCCCATGGAGATCAGTATGAAGGTTTTTTTTTTTTTTAAAGTCCCAAATGAAAATGGTGCCAGTTTTATATTCAGTAAGGCTGCCACAACAGTTGTCTTGATAAAACCTGAATGGATGATCATTGTGACTCGCAGCTTTCACCAAAAGACTTCTAATGATGTATACTTTGTTCTAAATGAAAATGGTCCCAGACTGACATCCAGTATGTGTTCCACCACAGCCAATTTGAAAATTTTGGTTTTGTTGAAGAATATCGAGATGGTTTGAGCACTCAGCAGTTAAAATGAAGAAATGGTCTTGTCTTGAATTCCTGGAAATTTGTTTCACCCAATAAAGCGTCAGTCCCATGTATAAAAAATGCAGTAAAAATCTGAACAGGAAAATAGTTTGTTCTCTCAGATGAAGATAACATTGCTGATGGTTAAATTTAGAAGTAGATACAGATTGGGATTTTAAGATCTGTTTAAGTACTAGGATTTTCAGTGAAAATCTTGAGACATTTTGAAGGCACTTTGAAGCATGATGAACCATCTATTATTAAAATTAAACCAGCTTGAAAAAGATCGTCTTTTTTTCATCATCATAATGATACTTAAATACAATTATTTGAGAGTGTTGACACTAGAGGTATGCCAACATGCCAATTTTTATGGTAATGAAAGAAAGATAGTTGGTCATTTCAAGTGGAGACTGTGTTTGTAAAGAAGGATTATCCCCCAACCATTATAATCTATTAATGACATCATTTTCTAAAAATGGCTTTTCTTTTTCAGAAAGCAAGAACCTTATTGTATATGTGTGTGTGTGTGTGTGTGTGTGTGTGTGTGTGTGTGTGTGTGTGTGTGTAGATCAACAGGGTCTTCTTTTCCCATCATTTGTGAAATATAGACTTAGTGGCCAAATAATTTTAATATATTTTCTGCTTTGCCACACATTAAAATCTGAAGTTTTTGGTATCACACGATGAAATATATCCAGTATTAATGTAGGAAAAGAAAATATTATATATAACATGATGGTTGGGGTCCAGTTATTAGAACCCCACTGTTTTTTGTTTTTTTGTTGGTGTAAGTGCTATAGAATATGTGTGGTACATTTGTATAGTCCTGACATTGATGTCATTAAAAGTTACCACTAGCTTCCTGTGCACTCTTGTCAGGCTATACTAGTATATCTATCACAGTCGATGCTAGGGAAAGTTTTCATGATGCAAGAATTCAGAACATTCAAGTTACATTATTAAATGTTTTATATATGTTTTGTGGATGAAATGAGAAGATAATGTAATAATTTTGAATACAGTTTTATGAGCTAATTCTCCAGCATGCGCATCTATTTCCTCGCTCACTCTGTGTGATATTTCTACGAATGGAGCAATCACATTAGTCAAATTGACTCCGACATAAAATTCAGTATTTTTTGCATGCTTTTAGATGGCAAGAAATAATTACTTTTTTACTAAAAAATATCCCAATTATTGTCTGAAAACAAATTAATAAAAATCCAAGCCTACCTCTACGAAATGATCATGAAAAATTCATGAACTGGCATGAACTGTTCTTGAACGGTTCATGAACCTAGTTATGAACCATTCATGAAAGTTCATCAAAAGGTTCATAAACTATTCATTAATGTGCATGAACTGAAAATGGTCAGTTCATGAAATAATGAATTCATGAACTGTTCATGAACCATCACTTTACAAACTGTTCTTGAATAGTTCATGAAATATTGATGAACTGAATTCATGAACAGTTCATAAAAGTTCACAAACTGGGTCATCATCATTCGTCACAGTGAATGAACATATTCATGAACTATGATGAACAATGTTCCTGACATGAATGATTCATGACTTCATGAACAGTTCCTATAAAATATGATTGATTATCTGACAAACTCACAAATACCTATTTCATCCTGAATCATAAAATAACCTTAGATGTGGGGGGTTTAAAACAGTATAAAATGCAACATATTATCTTAAAAACGGTATTTAATTTCAGATAAACTTCTAATATGCAACAAAGAACATGTAAACTGACATTAAGCTATATTCTTTTTTTTACTCTTAGCAACATTTTTTGTATGTTTTGTAATTTTTCTTTGAAAATTTTTCAAGAGATATTGGGGCAGTTGTGTTCAATCAACTGCTGAAGCATATTTAACTTTCATTGTTAAGGGGCTGTCTAAATTCCACTGGGGTTTCTCCTGACTTGACCAATCTCCCCCCCCTCCCGAGACTGACCTGTCAGATAACTCTTTTGTGAAGAGGTTCAGGACCTATAATTTAATCAAATTCCACCTATTGTCACTACTGAATGTCTCCATCTGCAACTTAAGCTGTTCCATCCGATTACTGTTTGGATCTTTAACATTGCTGCAGCAGTCACTTTTTAATGTCTCTTCCATCTTGGCTGTAAGATCCTCCAGTTGTCAAATTTTCCTCCTTAACCCTCAAACTTCATCCTCTAATAATTTTACTTTTCTGCTGTCTGATTTGAAAGAAAGATAAAGTTAATTACAGATAACCTCTGATCAACATTGTCTTCAGCTTTTAGCACATTATTTTTGTACCCCACTTTATTTACTGGAATAATTATGATCCAGCTCAAAATTATTTAATCCCTTACACTTAATACACAACTTACTGAGCATTTATATTATTGGATAATTTGTCACTAGTTGTATTTTAACTGAAGCTGACTAGCCATAGGTATTATAAGTCACAGGAGTCGAATGTTTTAATCAATACAAATTTATCCACTCTGACTCTGGATGTTGCATATAGCTGCTTCTGGTTTCATCACATTGTTATTTGCACCTGTATTGTGTACAGTTTGACACATGAACTAGTTTTAGTTTTTTTTTTGTTTTAATTTACCAAATTACATCAGATCATAGAAATAGTGATGTCATGAAACAGAAAATGATACAGAACATCTAAATTCCTATCATAGATGCAGTACCGTGTCTGGTATCGAGATCGAAAGGGGGGGGGGTATGATGTTTAGTGATTTTCAAAAATTCGAAGAGCAAGTTTAAATTGGGTTGGAAAAAAATCATGTATATTAGTTTGGTTAAAACATATAAAAACCAATAAAATATCTATATAACTCCCACTGAAATAATCATGAATGACCAAGAAAAAGATACCATAATTTTGATGATCCTGGCTGTGTACGCTTTTCCGACTAATTTTGCTCTCACCAAGTCAGTTCCTTCATATTCTTCATAATCGCTTCTCTGCACTTCTACGTACTTAAAAGAAATGATATTGAAAATATTCTCATCTGTCCATTCCACAGGAGTCCACGTTTTTTGTAAAAGATTTTGACTTGTTGCAGAACTGTTTGCGTGCTCTTTCGTTTGTGGGGGAAAAGGAGGCTCAGCTGCTGAAATCTCGCGCGTATATTAAACAATCATATCACGTCTTCTTTCACAGTCGTCCAATCAGGATAATCGTTTTTTTACATATTTCGGTTTTTACGGCAACTTGGCAACCAGTGACAAAGTCAATAAAATATGCAGTTTATGACAGTAATGGACAAAAACGTTAGAACAAAGTCATTGAAAGCTTTTATAGCAAGTACATTTTGTTCATGCTGGCCAGAGGGGCTCCGAGTGGCCGAGTGGTCTAAAGCGCTCTCCATTACGGATCACTGCCATCTCACCTCTGTCTGCGTGGGTTCGAGTCTAGGATTCGGCGAATGTGGATATGTGAGAAAGCTTGCCAGTAGCTTCTCGTAGGTCGGTGGTTCTTTCCGGGGATTTCTCGGTTTCTTCCTCCACCATTAATACTGGACGCCATGTATAGCCTATCGTGTGCTGAAAAATGGCGTTAAGCCCCACAACAACAACAACAACAACAACATCATGCTGGCCAGAAAATATTTTCCCATATTAATCCAGAACTACTCAGGTTAAGTACACAAGTATTGAATAAAAGATCTCTATGAACATTTATACAGTATCATATCATTTTTTAAAAAAATATTCACCTTTATTTATATTTTACTAATATTGTGAGAACTTTGTATGATGAATTTTCATAAACATTTGATGAATATAATGATATAGAAATTTCATATACATTTTTAAGAAATATCTTGGTGGTGCATCAAAGTACTTGAATTGTTCATGAAGCAAGTTTATGACATTTCCGGAACTTCAAAGATATTATAATAGTTCATAAAAGTTCATCATTGTGTTCATGAACTCAAGTACATGATTCATCAAAATTCTTGAAGTGTTCATGAACTTAGTTGAGGAACTTTCATGAATATTTGTTCATGAACTCAAATGATGAACTGATCATGAATATTTCAAGAACGTTCATGAACTGTTCGTGATTGTTCATGAAGCCATGAATTTGTTTTCGTAGGGGCATGCAACCAAACACACACAGAAGCCATATTGGTATATCTATTAAGTCACACAGCAAAGTAATCATACTTTACATGTATGTTACTGATAGAAAACTGACATTAATTGCCTAATATTGTCTTGGTTATTTCAGTACAAATGAAAATGCAATATTGAAAAATGTGACTTTGAACATGAAAAAAATCTGCCATATTTTGATGGCTCACCATTATCTGCTAAGATGTGTATAAATAACTCAGACTGGTTGTAGAGTTCATCAACTGTGTCACATACCTCCTGCAGTATTATTTCTAAGAGAGATGGATAATTAAAATTTAGATAGCTCTGAGCCCCCAGTCAGCAATGCAGATGGTCTGAGTATATAAATATTTAACTCGATATGGAAAGAATAACAATTTAATAAATATAACAAATGAATTCAGTACTTCCCATGACAGTTTCTCAGATTTATCTCTTTCAAACTATTACAATCGATGACCTATTACATGTTGTCAGATGTCATCACATAAATTTAACAGTCTTAAAAGAGAGAGAGTGTTTCCTTTCCATGTTTGACCCGGTTACTCATCTGTCACTGCTCCTGTCATCTTTGGTATTCCAGTACCCCTGCTAATGTGCCCTCCTGGCACTTCTGGTGCTCACAGTCACATTCTCCTTCTGGTGCTGCACCTCAGCCTCTATGTCATTATGGTGTCTTCCTCACGCTCTTTGCACCTTTTCCCACATTCTTGCTCTTTGGGTGTCAAGCCTCCACTTGCACCCGGAAAGCATCCAGTAGAGTGTAGAATAAGAAGGGACATACAGTCTTGTCTCCCTACTCTACTCTGAGGAATTCACCACTCACAGACCATTCACCAGAATAATGGCAAATAAATTAACAGGTCAATTCACGCACTCACATCTAAGTTTTCCATGCACTCTTTGTTCTGTAATAATTGTGCTACAATAATAGTATTATTAACAAGTTCAAATACCTGCATACACATCCCTAATTGTTAACTTCTCGATATAGTAAATTATCATCATCAATATTAATCATATGCATTTCCACCTTATGAGTTATAAAAGATACATACAAATATATAAATGCATATGTACATGGGAGGATCACAGAAAATGGCATAGATTGGCAAGTTCGGCCACTCGGAGTACAATCTAAACTTTCTGTGATCCTCTCTTGGCTGGGTTCACCCATGTACTAATTTCAAAATCAATTTAGTCCACAAAAAAACCTGGCTTGCTTGCATAGAAAATCCACTCTAAATTTGAATATGTTAGTTTTGAATGGATAAGGTCTGGTCTCTTTGAAACTGCTTTGAGTAATCTAACACTTGTTGGTCACTCTGTTTCTCATTTTCCCCCAGTCTGAATTTCTTTCATGTCAGTAGGGAGTCGCCATGATTTGCAACAAACATCCTGGCTATGTACACTAGCTCTTTGACTATGGTCTAACAAAGAGACCAGACAAATTAACTATAGAAGATATATATATACATAAGGCATCAGCAGTTTTCCCACAACATGACAAACTGCACAAATATAATCCAGACTGGTTGCCGAGTTCATCAACAGCATAAATCAGACTAGCTTTACAGGTGGCAATAAATAAAAACATAAACACAATTGAGACTGCTTATAGAGTTTGTCAGTAAATAAAATTAAAAAAAAAATAGATATTATATGGCTAGTGTTGATTCCACTTTTCCAGGTATTTATGGCATTAGTTTTTTGGTGGCATGTGCATGAATAGAATGTCCTAAAAAAATGTTACTAAGTCCCCATCACCATGTGTTTTCATGCGGCTGACTGTCCTGTATTTAGTTGCCAACCCTAGCACTTTTTTCCCCCCAGGGTAAAATGAATATAAAAAAAATAAAAATGGTTCCCAAAATAGAGTTGTGCATCGAAGTGAGCCAGTTTTGCCCTGTACTTGAATCGCTTAGTACATTCTATTTACTAATCATATTATGTTTTTTTAAAAAAAAGAAAACATACCTACCTACCCTAATTTTAAAACCTGTGCAATAGGAAAGAAACATTTTTATTTTGCCTAACAGAAGCAATGAATCAAT
Source organism: Megalonaias nervosa (assembly GCA_016617855.1). NCBI lineage: Eukaryota > Metazoa > Mollusca > Bivalvia > Unionida > Unionidae > Megalonaias > Megalonaias nervosa. Next base: position 17,477 of record JAECUM010001129.1, read on the forward strand.
CTCCTTTTTTTTTTCTTCAGTTCTGTACCAAACTTATATAAAAGTAAGTTGCATTCCAACTCTTATAAAATCATAACAGTATGTATGAAATAAGAATCTGTTTTTTCCTAGGTTATTTTTTTAAATTATGTTTTTATCCACTGAAATGAGTTCCTATACAAATGACCAGTATGTGACTGGGTACAGGTTTGAATATTGTCCACAATGGAAGCGTTAAACAAGTTTTAAGAGGAAGGCTTGACTTTAGTGGTTTTCACTTTTGATAAAGTATATTATTCAAATACTTCTTATGATTGAGGCCTATTTTTTTTAGTTTTAAATAAATCTGGTTTGTTCTATCATTGTCAGTGAATTAATGAATTGTGAAATAAGGCAACAATATGAATCATGCATGCACCTCGTAAAGGGTATTTCTGATGACAAGTCATTCCTCTACCTTCTAAAAGATGTATTAGTTTGGTCTCGTCTTTCCTTTGTAGGGCTGTATTCATGTCCAAAAATATCACTGTATAAAAAAAAATATTTCAAAATGATGTCGGAAAATTGCAAGGCATCAAACTTAATTTTGTTCAAAATATGTTGGTGTCCATAACATGGTATCCAAAGACATACAGAAAATAAGGTCATGCAAAGCTTGATCAGACTGAACCAATGTTACGGTCTCTAATCAGACCTTATTCAGTTTAGAAGTGGTCTACACGTCTCTTACAGATTTTTTAAAATAAGAAACTGACATATTCTGGCTTAATGGGAAAATCCTTGGTCTCTTCCCCGGAATATAAACACTGTCCTTTTAAGGCTTGTTACAGAATTATGTTGTGTTGCTCAGGGCTTTGTTATTGTGCTGTGACTTAGACCATGGGAGCTAAAGTAACAGCTTGTAGCCATTGTTTGTCATTTGTATGTCCATCCATATATCAGCATCTTTATCAGTGTGTTCCAAATATATGACTTGTGCAGTTTTTTTATGCTAGTTTTGACTTGATTTCAGTAAGGATAGATACTAGAGGAACAACAGGTTCCCCCCCCCCCAGTTCAAAGCTAGTATTTTTCTACTGTTTAGTTTCAGTATCATACATTTTTACCTTAAATGGAGTTATAGAACATGTATTGGTTTGTCTTTTTTTGTGTGCATTTGGCACATCTACACATTTAAGATTATATCGTTTTACAGCACAGCTTCACTTTTAAGATTATATTGTTTTACAATACAGCTATATTGCACCTTGGCAAGTAGAGTATAGTGTCTTGCCTGTACTCGATCCAAGTTGATCAGATGGTGGTATTCAAACCTGCACCCAGTAATAAAATATTTTTGCTTGCATTTCTTATGGCTGTGTTTCTGAGCAAGATTTTGAAGCTGACATCATAAACCAGCCAAGTTGAAAAAGAACCAAATTTGAATAGTATAATCCAGAAACAAATCTAGTAATTTGTACATGTTTAAATAATACTGTCTTGTGCAATGTAGAAAAATAATTAATCATTAACGGAAGTAAACAATTTCAGAGAAACTTTTCAGTGCAAAATAATTTTATGTAAACTTGTAAAAGTTTAAGCCTTTTTTTCTTCATAAATTTTGATCATGTTTCAATTACATGAGAAACAATTGCATCATATGCCAGACATGCCAATAATGTCGTGTATAATATACATCTATCAATCGAGCTATTTAAATAAACATCTGTTTTAATCAGGATATGCTAAATTGCCATGTTACAGAAAACGTGTTAACAAATGTTTGCACCTGGTGCAGATCTAAATTATTATCGTAGACACACCTATACAAAAGATTTACATGCAAATTATCTCCTTTCTTCATATGTCAGTATTTTTGCCTTTGCACTTTAAAATGAAAAATCATGGTCTATTGTTAATAGCACATGCATTCTAGGAGTGCCAAGTTACTATAGGTAAACATTATTAAAGAGTCAAAGATTGATAGTCATTTAAAAAACAGGATCCTTCTCCCCATCAATGATTCAGCAATGAATGCATGCATCAACAGAAATTTAATTCTATGTAAAACTGAAGAAAACAAAATTACAATAGAATAAATGAGTTCACAGTAGTTGACTCAGCTTACTGTGCATGTTTTTATGTGATTCATATACAGTACTCCCCAGTCCTAATGCTGTTGATAATTCATGGTATTTGACCCAGCTGGCTTACTGTGCATGTTTGTGTTCATATACAGACCCTTGCTCTAATTCCATTCATTATTTACAGTATTTGACCCAGTTGGCTTACTATACATGTTGATATTTCATATACAGTACTCCCTCACTATAAAGCTGATCATAATTCACAGTATATGACCCAGCTGGTATACTATGTTTGTGTTTCATATACAGTATTCCATTCTGATGCTTTATTTGACCTAGCTGGCTTGTTATGCAATATCATACCTGTCTTATAAAAGGGACTTCTCTTTCCTAAGGTAACTTTTAACAAGGGAATTTTGTATGTCTTTATTGAAATTTTGTGCCATTTTTGTTTTAAACAATTTGGCAAGTTGTAAATTTTGATTGTTGCTTTTTTTATTTTATATTTATTTTCTCTGCTTGATTGGTTCATATGATCTGATCATTACTTTTCACAACATTATTTTTGTCTTTCTTGGAATTTACATACTTATTAAGCATTATACTCTGATGTCTTACTATAGAGCACCTTGGTATTAAAAAAAAAAAAAACAGTCTGTAATATAGTACAGGTACACAGGGTCTATTTTATAATATTTTATCCATGGTAGCTCAATTGGATGAGGATCAGACTCTTTATCCAAGGCATTACCTACCAACACCAAGGACTCTGATGCAGGAGGTCACAGGTTCGAACCCCAGCCAGGTCATGCCAAAGTCTTAAAAAATGGTACAGCTGCCTTGCTAGGCGCTCAGCATTAAGTGTTTAGCTTTAGGACTGGTTGGCCTGGTGTCAGGATAATGGGACTTGGTGGGACATCATGCTACATGTCTGCGGCATGATGCCCCAGTGCTAGACATCACTATAAACTGTCACATTGCAGACATCGTGGCAGCATGACTGAAAAATTGTTAAAGCTATGTTAAAAATCTAAATCACACACACACACCAATGCCAAGGCTCTTAGCTCTCATGTGATAAGCATGTTATCACCTGTAGTGTGTTAATAGAACCTTGAAAACCCCACAACAACAAAAATGGGAGGCAAGATTACCCATCCATTTGGATAAAAAGGTGGAATTTTCTGGATATTGATTTAACAAAAAATAAAGGTAGGGCTTGAAAATTTGATACAGGAAGATAGGTCGATTTTTAGCCATGATTTATATTTTTTAAAAATGCACAGATACCACAATTACTCATCCTAGAAAAGTCGCTTAAGTATATTTGTGCATCCCACTTTACTGATTGAAATAGGCACACAAAAAAATGTGTCTTTCCTGTTGGACCGGTTTTTAATTAGGGTAGGCAGGTCTCTTATATATAGAAAATGTGATATTTTTTTACCATGGTGGAAAAAAAGTGCTATGGTCAGCAATGCAAACAGGGATGGCCAGCCAACCAGAAACATGCATATTTTTTGTTTTGCCTTATATTTTTATGTCTATTTTACCTCTTTATGACTCCCCTGAACAACATTATTGTGAGTGACCACTGCACTATGAATAAGCTGGTTTAGAAAGTTATCTATTGGTTCAAATGTGTAACTGTTAGGTCGTTTCTTTTATTTACACATTTGTCCTGATCTAAATATTTTTAAAAATTCACAATTCATGTATACTTGTTTTTAGTTTTTAGCTGTGCTTATAGCAATTAACCTTGTAATCTTGTTGGTAGTGTCTTTAATGATCAAGTGAAGAGAATGTCTCTGTTGATGACTATAACAGTATCTTGTTCTCTCAGAGTACTCTTAGGTAATTGTACTTGATGTTGTCCCATCTTTGCTAGCCATGGCTCTGATATGATAACCCTATCTACACCTTGGTGTGTCGAACAGATATTTCTGTGCTTTTTATGTCTGTGAATTTCATTTGATGCGGCAGCAAGCCATTGTATCCAATCAAAATTAAGTTGTTCAAATTTGAACACTGTTCCTACATGATTGAGACAAGAGGAGTTCACAACTTGAATGGACTGATAAATAAGCAGTTTTTCACTGCCAGTCCATGTTTGTAGAAATACCTTTCATTCAGTTATACCTGTAATGGCTTCCCTCTGGTATGTAGTCATATTTTCGATGTTAAACTTACAAAGTATTCTTTTCAAGTCAATCGTGTCCACCATTTTTGGCCGATGTACAATGCACCACTGTTACATGCTGTTGGTTAGTTGGCATTGCATACTAAGGGAGGCAACTCGTGAAATTCAATAGACGTCACTAGGATAAAGTACTAAAATATCTATTCAATCTGCCAAAGTATAAATAGGGTTATCATATCAGAATCTTGGCTAGCGAAGATGACATGGTCCATGCAATACAAATATCCAAACATCATTCAGGCTTTGAGAGCTTGAACCATTGCTTACACTGATGACATTTTTTCACCAAACTATGCGTGTTGAATAGAATTTCAAAGGGCCATGTTGGCATGGCACATGCAAGATAATGCATTCAATTCATCAATCATTGAATATCTTGTTTGTAAAATTAGACTTTTATTGAATGCAGATTTTGCTTACTTGATTGACTTCTTTACTGAATGCTAGTTTATTTATGTCAGAGGTTGAGGCTTGCTTATATTTAATGGTGTGGGTGGGTTATTAAGCAGAATGTTGTATGCACTTTTAGTGGAGGTTGATTAATTATCAAAAATGTAGCATGAGAAAAGTTTACAAATGGAACAGTATTCAGGTGGATCATATTACTTGATTGATAGCTAGTGGTTAACAAAAATTATGTGGATTCCAAAAATTATGTGTAGCACTTAAGTAGGTAACAAAATTAGGTACAAGAAGTCAGCTTGTATACATGTTATAAGATGCATTGTTGTTTACTTCATTCAGAAAACTCGAAAGATATGTTTTGGAGAGTTTGCATTATTTAGTTTGTGTTTCATTCTACTATCTGTCTGTAATTTCAAGTTGTATCATGATACATTGTTGCTATACTGAAGATGGAGTGTATTGTGATACACTGTTGCCAGAGTAAATATTGAGTATATTTTGATACACGGTTGCCAGAGGAAATATTGAGATCCATTGATGATATTTTATCACCATTAATGCCACACATTATCAGATGAAAAAATGTCTGATCTTTAAGGTAAGAAACTGAAATATTCTGGCTTTTGGCAAAAGTCTTTGACCCCTTCACCAGAATATAAATATGGTTGGTACCTAAATTGTCCTTTTATGGTTTATGACCAGATTGTGTAGTGTTGCTTAAGGCTTTGCTATCATGCAGTTACACTGTATTTCCCAAAACAATCATTGGATTATTGTTTTTTTGCAGGGAGGACCAAACAGCACAGCTCAGTATTACCCGCCATATGGAGGACCTTATGCCTCCCATCCTCAGTACCCTTCAGCACATCATCATACACATCCGCCACCACCACATGTACATGGGGTGCCACATACACACCCCCATGGAACACCACCACCACCAAACTGCAACAGTCATAATCATGGGCCAATACATCATCCATCAGGTAAGGAATCCCACTCTCCTTGATGTTGATATGTTTTCCAAATTATCCATCCCTCCTCCATTGCTAAATATTAACCTGATACTGGGAACCATTATTCTGTTATTTCCTTGCTATTTAACCTTGTACATTTAGCTCCTTTTACCCCACACTACCACCCCTTTGGTTGTCTTCCATCCTTTATTAGCTCACCTAGCCTTAAGGCCTTGAGATCTTATGGTATAACCTTGTGTCCAGTGCCTGTCAGCATTGGTTTGTTGCCACTCTGGATGCCATGATTTTGATTCATATCTGATCAAACTTGGGATGTAGGTTTACATGTTAATATCTTTCCTCGCACATTAATGAGATTATCTTGCACCTGATTGACTGAGCTTGTTACCACTCTAGAATCCATATTTTCTTATTCATTTTAGATCGGAATTGGAATATATTCTCATATTGGGATCTTGACTAATTCATTAAGAGTGAGATGCATGCATATTAATGGGGTGATCTTGATCTGATTGGCAGATCTAATTGTTACATTTTTGGAAGCCATTATTTCTGATCTGATTTTGATCAGACTTGGAATATAGACTAATATGACCCAATGGACCTGAATGCTTTTTTCTAATTCTATGGTCTATTGACCAGTGGTTTTATTTAAAGTTGAGAAATGACAAATGTTTGATTTACGAAGCTTTGATTGATGTTCTGCATATCGTCTGGGCCTACCCACAACGTATCCATGCATAAAAGTTACAGATTTCAGTCTTAATGTAAATATGGTAAAAACTGCAATCCATTGTAGATTGTTTTACATTAAGCTGATACGTTTTAATTTTATCCCTTCAACAGGTAGTGATATCAAGAGTATAATATTATAATGTGCATGATTTAAAAAAAATAACACTTGACAAATAAAGAACCAATGTGATCTTACAGTTACCCGTTTTCCCTGCATAAATTTTTAAGTTTTGTTTACTTTGAGGATGTAAATTGACATGCTTTGTTTTCAGTATTAATTTTGCAGTTTCTTTTGTCAGTGCTCATAGTACTTAAAAATATTTTCATTTCTTTTCCACAAGCCTGATTTGGCTTTCTAGAACATATCAATGAAAGCTTTAGCATGCTAAATTTGCAGATTTCTGGCAGTGTGTTAACAGTCAGCTTCTATTTGAATCAGTGCATTTTTATGACACTGCTTGCATCGGTGCATTTTTATGACACTGTTTGCATATGTGCATTTTATGACACTGCTTTCGTAAGTGCATTTTTATGACACTGCTTGCATCAGTGCATTTTTATGACTCTGACAAATTAAGAATTCAGTTACATTTTATTCAGTTTATAGGAACAACGAAGAAATATTAAAGGTCTAAGGACTAGTGCTGGTAGTATGTGACAGGCCCATGATCAAGAAATTTTAGTCCTGGACCTCAGACCATCCCAATTTTCAGGCTTTGATCCAGGTTACGGATGAGTTTTGATAATGAGTGAAATCCACCCACAATAATGAGGTGATCTTGCATCTGATTTGAGCTTGTTTCAACTCGAAGGGACATATTTCTGATCAGATGTTTTTAATAAACCTTGGAAGATAGGCTTATATTATCAAAATCTTTAACAAGTTTAATAATTCACAAAGATCCACACATGATGAGGTGATTTGACATCTGGTTGTACGAACTTGTTGCCATTCTAGAGATAGTATTTTTCATCTCATTTTGAGCAAAACTTGGTAAATAGATCAAGATGTCCAGTGAGTTTTACATGATCTACTTTCATTGCCGACATTCCTATCTGTCAAAATTAGTTTTCAAAATGTATGCAGTTTGTAAAAGAATTTTGATTTTAAATTACATGTACATGATATTTCCCTCTAAATTAAAGCAAGGGAAGCAATCCATGATATCGTCTATTGAGAATAAAAAGTTTGGGGTTAGAGTTCCTTCCTTGCAAAATGAAATTTAAAACATACATAAAAGTAAATTTTAGAAGATAATATGTGTAATTTCAATAGAACAATTTACAAAAAAGAGCAAAATTGGAGATTAAAATAAATGATTTGTAATTTACAATTTGAAAATTATAAAATAGAAATATTAAAATATACATCTGCAGGCTAACATAAACTATGTCAAAATATTAAAATGTACATTTGCAGGCTAACATAAACCTTATATTCATTGTTGTAATTAAGAATTAAAATTTCTTTACAGAGCTGTTGATTTTTATTGGTAGTAATTAAAAAAAATTTCAGTTCACCTAGCCATAAGGCCAAGTAAACTTAGTTGCTTCTTCATTTGTTTTGCATTGTCATGTCACAATTGCTATTTAGAAGTTTGCAAATTCAGTTGAGCAGAATATGCCCAAATTTGACTGAAAGCATTGTGGCATGAAGGCCTTTAAAATTTTTTCAAACGATGCTGTTAACTCGCAAATATGGCAGCTGTTACTGAAAATAGAAAAACATATAAACTTTTCAAACATGTTCACAGACTTTGACCAAATTTGAAAAAGCATCCTGGCATGAAGCCCTTTCAGATTTATTCATACTGATTTATCATCAAGTATGGCCACCTTTACCAACAATAGAAAATAGAAATACCTTTAAATGACTTTTTAAAAAAACTCTAAAGAGAATTTGACAGAAAGAAGATAGCTTGTGATGCCAAGTAAGTGTATATGCTTTAAGTGTTTAGGGCATTGAATAATTTCTAAGCTATGAATTAGGACCAAGCTCCCAGGGCAGGAAGAGCTGTGTGTGTGTGTGTGTGGTCGGGACCACAGTGCTTACCTCCATAGCACGAGGATATGGATAGAAAAGATCCTTTAAGTACTGCTTGCTTCACCTTAACCCAGGTCAGCATACCACAGCTGTTCAGATCCCACCTTAATGGTTGAAAATTGTACAGGAGAAAGGTGACATCACTGTTGGTGCCTGGAATGTGTTTGCACTAATGGATAGTACATCAGGCAGATGGACCAGAGAGAAGAACAGCTCTCGTTGGTACAGAACTGGCCAGATTCAAAATCCAGATGGCAACCCTGATTGAAATGAGCTTGACTTAGGAAGGACAGCTCACTTAAGTAGGACCCAACTATGTCTCCTTCTGGAGTGGCCAAAGTAAAGAAGAGCAGTTTGAAGCAAGTATTGATTTTGCCATAAAATCACATCTAGTCAGCAGGTTCACAAATCTCCCAAGAGGCATGAATGACAATCTCATACAAAAGACTCCCACTATCAGGAAAAAAAAAAAATCAGCACCTGTGCAGCCACCATGACCAACCCATATGCAGTTGTGGTGATTGTGACACTAGGATCAACATCAGATACCAAAGTGATGGCAAGTTCTTCAGTCTGCAGAAACTGGGGGCAGAGACAAAGTTGAAGGAAGAGACTGTTTAATGATCTATTTTCTCATGACTGTTTCATTAATGGTGGCGCTCTACAGTTGCGTATTTTGCATAGGGTTAGAATTTTAAAGAAAACTAATTTCCCCAAGTGTCCTCACTGGTTATACTGGCTGTTTAAAAAAGACCTTGTATATCTTAGGTATTGTTCAAAGAACCTTTAATTCCCTTTATTTTGGCGTATGATTGATGGGTGTAATATGGGTTATGGAGTATACAGCTTGGCCTTACTCCAGATGTGCACCTTTCAAAAAGTGCTAGCTCCACTTGGTCATTTTCACTTCCTGAACTTCAGAGGTAAATTTTAAAAAAAAAGAGCCGATAACTTTTTTGATATTTTATATATTTGGTAATTCATTCATTGCACTTCTATTGCACTTTCAGAAGCTGGTATTGTCTAGTCTGGCAAAATTCATTTTCCCTATTTTAGTAGCTGCTAAGGATAGTGTACTTTAGACAAATTCAGGCTGATTTTTGGAGCACAAGGGAGCAGTCATTTTAGTTAGCAGTGTGATAAGATTATGTACAATTTCCAAAGAAATATCAGCCACATTGCATCAAAGTAGTATGGAGATATGCCAACATTCTCTCCACTTTGCATGTTTTATATGCAAACAACTTCACCTTACATACATCACTCTCTCAAAAGTACATAATGACTGGTGAGCACCCCCAATGCCAGAACCAAGTCTGACGTACAACAAAGTATGGACCATTGGTCTTTAGTTTGTAACAGTTTCCATTAATGCCAGAACCAAGTCTGACGCACAACAAAGAATGGATCATTTGTCTTTAGTTCATGACAGTTTCCATTAAGGCTAGAACCAAGTCTGATGCACAATAAAGAATGGGTCATTTGTCTTTAGTTCATGACAGTTTCCATTAATGCCATAACCACGTCTGATGTAAAACAAAGTATGGACCATTTTGTCTTTAGTTTGTGACAGTTTCCATTAATGCCAGAACCAAGTCTGATGCACAACAAAGAATGGATCATTTGTCTTTAGTTCATGACAGTTTCCATTAATGCTAGAACCAAGTCTGACGCACAATAAAGAATGGGTCGTTTGTCTTTAGTTCATGACAGTTTCCATTAATGCCAGAATCAAGTCTGACGTAAAACAAAGTATGGACCATTTCGTCTTTAGTTTGTGACAGTTTCCATTAATGACAGAACCAAGTCTAACGTACAACAAAGTATGGACCATTAGTCTTTAGTTTGTGACAGTTTTGGTCACATAGTATCAGGAAGACCAAGGCGATGGAACAGCCTTTACCAGGGAAGCCTTGTATGAAGCCTGCTATTATAGTCAAAGGTCAAACCCTTCTGGCAGTGCGCAAGTTCTACTACCTTTGCATTACACTTTCATGTGCAGTCTACATCAACGCCAGAATTACCAGAGCAAGTGTGGCCTTCGGCAGACTATGCACAAACGTGTGGTGGTGCAGAAACATCAGTCTGCAAGAAAAACTGAAGGTTTACTTAGCCATTGTGTTGCAGACCCTGCTAAACCATTTTCATATGGGTTGCCAAAGGAAACTAATGAAGATAGGATGGCTGGACTTGTCTGTTTACCCACAGTGACACTGAGCAGATGAGCTATCACCTGTTGCGTGTTATCATCCATTTTACATGTCACCTTGAGGATAACCAGTGTATGTGCGATATGTTTGTCCACCTGAATGCACCCAGTAGATTCCTCTAACTCCAAGAGGCATGGTGGATCAGATCAGTGGTTAGCATCCAGGACTTGCAGCTGAAAAGGTGTGTGTTTGAATCCTACCATTGGACCAGGCTGGGTTGGCTAATGTTGTGCGTCCTTAGGCAAGGCACTTTGCTCTAATTACCTTGGCACTAAATAACCTACCTTTGTTGCTGTGCCATAAAGCACCAAATCAATTAAAGCTTAAAACCTGCTACTGTTGTGTAGGTACCATGTATACTTGACTCTTAAAACCCACTACTGTTGTGGGGGTACCATGTATACTTGACTCTTAAAACCCGCTACAGTTGTGGGGGTACCATGTATACTTGACTCTTAAAACCCACTACAGTTGTGGGGGTACCATGTATACTTGACTCTTAAAACCCGCTACTTTTGTGGGGATACCATGTATATTTGCTTCAAAGTTGAATTTAACTGCAAACTGCACAGACCCAATGCACGAGCAGATCTGGATCTGTGCACCTTGTTAGGGTTAATGAAGAGAACAAATGACACAGACTGATCTGAAGGCATATTATATGTTAGCAGGTTTATGTTGGTTGCAGTTGGACTGTACTAAAAAAAAAAGTACATCCGGTAGCCTTTTTTCTCAATAAAAATTTCATGGAAGAAAAGCTTCTTGCTGAGGTTGTTGATTTATCTTCATTGCAGAAAATTATTAAAAATAAGCTTTTTATAGACGTGTATCTCATCGATATGTTTGATATTCCTGTATTCCTCTTTTCACTGACAAATAAAGATGAAAATTATCTAAAAGGATAATGCAGTTATGTGCACTAAACCATTTACAATTTTGGCATGCCATAGTTTGTCCTTTGTTATTTGTGCTGACACAGTATCTTTTGTTCCGTGTAATATTTTTTCTGTGAAAATTGATTGACTGTTTTATTTCAGCTGTGCTTGTCTACACAGGAACAGGATTCACAAAATGTCAGATCACTGATATATTGGCATAGCTTCAGAAATGGATTTTATGTTTCCTGTTTCTCTTGTGAAATGTCAACATTTGATTGATGCATCTACCTTTTGATTCTTTATGCTTGTAATGCCTTCATGTACATTTTATATAATGCATTGATTCCAATATTAGGTGTTGGCAGAAAGAATTAAGTTGGCAGAAAGACAAACACGTGTATTCGATTTCAGGTTATGACTCTTGGGTCACTGTCTGGAAGTACATGATCAGAATATATTGTATTTGAGATGTGTAATAAAAAAACTGGAATTTCCCCAGAACTTGAAGTGAGGCATGGAAGTTGCTTTGCTTTTTCTATGAGATTTTGTCTTTTTGAAACGATATTTAGGGAGCGGTCACTTCGTTTTCGGAGGGGGGGGATGGGATTTTCTTTCGAGTGGTGATACTTTCTTGTCTTTTACCTGAAGAAAAGTTATTAATAATTAATTCAAACAAAACAAATAATACTTGAACTTTGTAACTGCAGTACACCTGCTTGTAGGATCAATAATCTCCATGTAGCAGACGACTATGTACCTTAACAGTTGGGCCCATTACATCATTGTCAGCCGACAATGACCCAGGTTGGCAGGGCCCATTACATCCTTGTCAATTGTTGATACAGATTGTACACGTTGAAATACCTTGACCTTGAAGTCAGTACACACTTGACAAACTAAGATGTGCGAGTAGAAGGGAAACTGCTGACTGTAAATCTTTGTGACTACTTTAGTATTTTGATTTGACAGTTATCTTTATTAAATCTGCAGACAGTGTTTGTTATTGAAAGTCTGGATTTCCAGTAAGGTAGACCTTATGTGTTGTTTATTTATGGTATAACAGTGTAATATGGCTGCTTGCTAATATACAATCCATGTTGATTGACAGGTGCATAGGGAAATATATCTTTCACTGAGTAATTTTCATGACAGTTGAAAATTTCTTTAACACATTTAACAGTTTAAAATATGTACATGCTGTAATTTTAATGTTATTTCTTTATGGACTTTGAAGCATATGTTAATCCTGTATTATAATGATTACATCAAAGTGCTGATAATTAAAGCCTTGATTGGCTACTTTCATTTTGAAGCTTAGATGTGTGACTACTTATTTTTATCCATGGGAAGGTATAGACATAATGAATTAAAAGTGTTTACTCATTTCAGACAATAGTTTTTGATTTTGTGACTAATTAATATTAATTATTTAACAAGAAAATAGCTTCAAGGGGAAAACTTGACAACAAATCATGCTGAAACACAGCCTCAGGGTTCATGTATTTATCAGATGATAAGCTTGTTCCCCATTTTTTAAAAAAGATTGGGAAATCAATATAAAGACTAAATTGGTATAGGGCTTTATGGCACAAACATACAAATAGGCTATTTAGTATCAGGATAGTTGGCAAATATGCTTAGCACAAGGGCACATGTTAGGTGATCTGGGCTGATCTGATGGTAGGATTTGAACCTACACCTGTTCAGTCACATGTCTGCCAAACTAACCAGACCCACCATGGCTCCTTATATAAGAAAGTCATTTGCACTGATAAGCCCCTACCCCACCCCACCCGAAAAAAATATACAAGACAGGCCCCCCACTCCACCCCACACCTAATTCCAAGCTTATCATAGGAAAAATGCTGATATAGCTATAACTGCAGTTTTATTTAAATATGTTGACACTCTTGTGTGGAACTAATCCTTCCCATGACCATCAGTTATTTACATACATACTACATGTTACATGCACAGTAAAAATATGCACATACAACTCTTTAATTCTTCCTAGTGGAAACAAACAAATGCACATGTTAATACTTACAAATAAAGGGTATAAGCTAAGTTTATGTATGAATATAATCAACAGAAAATGAACATTGTGGAATGTTTAAGAATTTATACTTTCAAGTTGTCATGAATTTTTTAAATCAGATTGGTTCTACTTTACATGCTGTGAATTAGATTATAATGAAGTTTATTTGTATTTGCACTGTAACTGTCTTTCATAAATGCTAAAACTAAAATCTAGTTTCCCTAGACTTTAATACATTTTCAAAACTAGCTGAAGATATTTACTTATCACAGACTTAGCCATGTAATTTTTGTTTTTTCTCTGTGCCCCATCAGAGTACCTGTGTATAGATGGTCTGCACCAGTTGCCACAGAGCAGATTACCCCATAACTGTTACTTGCTGAATTTGTGCTGTACATTTTGTAACTAGCAGAGGAAGCAATTAAGTTGAATTTGTGCTGTACATTTTGTAACTAGCAGAGGAAGCAATTAACGTGCAATGCAAGGTGTGTTTTGCTTTAGCAATTAACAAATTTGCTGCAAAGAATCGAGTAAATTATTATCATGTTTAACTAGTCATCCAGATAAAAAGTAGCTGTTTTCATGGGGTGCCAATATTTGTTGATTTTGTGCTTCCTTCAAACCTGAATTTTTAGATGCAATAGAAAATTACCTGTCTAACCAATAGGAGCTCCTTTTCCTCAATCCAAAAATTTAGGCACCAGCAGCAGATTTTATCAAGTTCAGATATGTACACAAGTTTTTAAGAACATTGATTTTATCATGCCAAGGAAATAAAATTGGACTGTTCCAGTGACCTAGTAGTTACAGCGTCTGCCTCAGATGCGGGAGGTCACAGGTTCGAACCCAGGCCAAGTCATACCAGTGACTTATAAAAACAGTTGCATCGTTAGGCGCTCAGCATTAAGAGGTTAGTGTTAGGACTGGTCTGCCTGGTGTCAGGATAATGGGACTAGGTGGGATATCTTGCTTAATGTTTGTGGCATGATGCTCTAGTGCTAGACATCGCTGTAAACTGCAACATTGCAGACATCGTTGCAGTATGACTGAAAAATTGTTAAAATTTTTTAAAGTTACGTTAAAAATCCAAATCACACATACACACACAAAATAAAATCAAAGTGTCTTTGAAAAGGATCCACTGAGGCAGCTGACCAGGGTAGGCTTTGGTGGGGATTGAACCTCAAATGTGTAAAAATAAGTGATTATTAAAACTACTTTAAGCTGCATAGATGACCAAGTGCAGGGAATATGACATTTTATGACATTATATATATAGAATATAAAATAAATGTGAAAAGATGGTTGTAGTTTGATATGTAATGAAATCATGATCATAAGAAGCAAAAATTTATTTTTAATAGCAGCAGTACACAGCCCATCACTATTGCATAGCTTGTACTGTTCATGCTGAAAAACCACATCTGACTGATGTGAATACATCCTTCCACAGAATGGAGAACTGTCAGTAAGACATGGTCCACTTGTGCAACTTGCGTGAGCATTTGTAGAATATTCATCTTTTTCAAAGATATCACGGTAATGGAGAGAGAGAAATTATGAGCACTTTAGCACATTGCAGTTTCCCTTCAACAAATATCTGTTTTATTTATTTATACTTTCCATATTCAGTTTATATGCCAGTAGCCCCTGCCCCCATTTAGAATTTAGTTCTCCAATGGATCTCTTCTGTTACCAGACTCTATTGCATTAATTTGGGGTTAGGGTACACTCATGTTCATATCAATTACAACTGGCAATGGGTAAGTCATTTTTGTTCAGAAATAACATAGCAGAAGCCCTACCCTAGCATATTAGACTTACATATTCCTTTCTCATTATTCTCATAGCCCTACTGTGGTCCCAATGATTGTGGTTCAGTGATTTTCTAGACCTGTTGATAGATCAACCCCTTTCTGTACCTCGCAGATGGATGTTCTGTACTAACACATGGGTTGTCTCCTACATAACATAATAGTTATAAGTGAAGCTTGGAAAAGTGCATTTTTTCCAGGACAGAACTTAAAAATAAACCTAAAACATTTGTTTTACAAGGTGGGGGACCCTGAATAAATTAATTAATTTCTGGTTTGCTTTTCAAGGAACAGGTTAATACACCAGACCTTTGCACCTGGGATATAATAATCTCACTATATTCTCAAGAGCCAAAAAATTGACAGGGTTTAAAATAAGCTCAAATATTTCCTTCATGAAAGTAAATGGGTGAGGGGTGGGCATTTAATGGATTGTACATGTTCCTTAGATGAGGTGACTCATCATTGGTTATCATGCCAGACTCTAGACCAAAAGGGCGTGGGTTCAGATCCTATGGTGAGATCAGCACAGGTTGGCTACAGTTGTGTGTTCCAAAGCAAGGCATTTTACTCCCAAGTGCTTCAGCACTAAATGACCTATTTGTGTTGCTGTGCTGTAAAACCAGACCAACTCAATCATTATCTTCAATTGATGTGACAAAATTTTGAATTCGTGAATTTTTTTTTGTGCTCAGAAATTAAGTCTAATCCATATAAAAATGTATGGAGCTGAGAGCTTGTGCATTCAGTTTGTATAGCCAGGTACATAAAACATTACACAATAGTTACGATATATGTCTTTTGAATACAGTGTAACATTATCGGTTCTTCAGTATTTATAGTTATAGCTCTTTACATTTCAGGACCAAGTCCCCCTCTTAACTCCATGGAAGACAGAAATATACGACAGAGGATCCGAGTTCGAAAGAAATATCAAGCAAGAGTAGAAGATGGTGTGTATAACTATAGAGATAGGATTCCACCCAGGAGGGCCAAACAAACAACAGCAGCCAAAGGTAAGCTTAGGACAAAAACTTTCAGGCAAGACATGGGTATCTTTTTTTCTGGTGAAGATGACAGTGGCATTTGCTATGTCATTGGTAGGTAAAATTTGTGTTTCTTGAAAGTCATATATCTTCTACATCAATCACTGCAGAAGTCCCAAATATTCTGAATGTTGTGGAATTATTACAAACTTCTGGTGAAAATTCTGCATGGAAATAAATTTGGATGAAATAAAAATGTTCAGCAGGAGTTTTCACTGAACACAGGTAGGGAGAAAAGTACTTCATTACCACTATAATAGACTGGTACACATACATTTTGGTTTCTCAGTGACAAAGATGGAATCACAAGAAACCAAGTGGTACAAAAGAATAGCAGCCAAAGTAAAGTGAACAGACAGTTGCAGATAATTCGTGAGGAGAACTGGTATTTATGTTTATTGTTTCTGCAAAAAAAATGTTTGAAAAATTCAAAGTTCTGGAATAGGTCAGTGTATATATCATTTACTCAAACTATACCATAGTTGTTACTGACTGTACATGGATATGTATCTGCTGGCAATGAGAGTATTGGCATGATAGCATCTTCAAGGTGGAGGGAAACTGGAAAACCAAGAGAAGTGACTGTGATCACATTATATGAAGATAGCAATAATTACTGTTTATTTTAACATGTTTAATATTAAAATACTAAATTCCATTATCTATTAAAAACACATAAATGCTTATGATATCTCTTCTTAAATACTCTAACATTTTCAGCAGATTTTACATGTAGTGGAAGCTTGTTCCACAGAACTGTACCAGAGTATTGGAAGCTTTTTTTTTAATTGCTCTGTTCTTGGTTTTGGTGCCAGAGGGTTTCCATGTGATATTTATCTCAACTGGTATTGTGTTGTAAAAGGCCTGAATAAGTCCTGAAGATACTCTGGTGCGGTTCCATGTAGACATTTATGTAAAAGAACTGCCTTGTGAAAATCTATCCTGTCATATATTGTAAACCATTTGAGTTCTGTAAACAATGCTTTTGAGGGATGATCAATCATCATCATCATCATCATCATCATCATCATCATCAGTCCCATAGTCTGGTAGACCGTTGGTGCACCGCACAAGACCGAACAACCAGCTTCCTCCATTCCTCTTGATTTTCCGTCTTTCTCAGTGAGTCACTCATTGTCAAACCTGTCCACTCTCGAATGTTGACTTCCCACCTCTTTCTCTGTCTGCCTCTCTTATTCCTTGTACAGTGCCTTGCAGGATTGTCTTGGCAAGTCCTGATGATCATGAGACATGCCCACACCACTGCAGCTTATGTTTTTTCACTGTGGCAAGGAGGTTTTCGTGAGGCCCAATGGTTTGCCAGGCGATCCTTTGTCGTATTTCATCATTGGTGACACGGTCTTTGTATGAGACGCCGAGGATCTTTCGGAAGCATCTCATCTCTGTGGCCTGTATCCTTTTCTCCAAGTCAGCTGTTATGGTCCATGATGCACAGATGTAGAGAAATATGGAGATCACCAGTGAGTGCATCAGTCTGACCTTTGAACTTAGTGCGATGTTCTTGTCGTTCCAGGCGGGCTTCAGTTTTGTCAGCACTGCTAATGTCTGTGCAATCCTGGAGAGTACTTCAGGCTTTGATCCTTGTAATTGTAATTGATGATCAATAGATGCATCTAAAATTATGTGTGCTGCTCATTTCTGAAGTTTATAAATCCTGTCAAGCTCAGATTTAGCACATTTTCCCCATACATTTGAACAATAATCCATTGTTGGAAGAATATATGACCTGTAGTATAGATTGTGAGTTTCCATAGGTAAATATTTCTTGATTCTGCTGAGTAAGGCAATTTTTGATGACAGTGTTTTACAAAGCTGATCAATATGGTCATTCCATAATAAATTATTATCTACAGACACGCTTACTAGCTTTTCATATTTGACATTTTCTAACGTATGATTATTTATTGCAAGAGATAGTTCTGGGTTCGCTGACTTGTGTAGCTTTTGTGATGTCCCCAAAATCATACATTTTGTTTTACCTTCATTAATTACCATCTTATTTTCTTGTGCCCAGTTTTGGACTCTAATAAGGTCTGAGTTTAATCTCATTTGGATAACTTCAATATCAGAACTAGATGTATACAAGGCTGCATCATCTGGAAACAAATCTGTATTTGTGGATTCATTATTTAATGGTAGATCATTGATATAGATAAGGAAGAGGAGAGGGCCTAAAACTGAGCCTTGAGGGACTCCTGAATGAATAATGCGAGTTTGAGAGCTAATATTGCCAATGCTTACTTGTTGAGACCTTGTTTTGTACAGTGGCACACAGTTCGAGTCAGTAGCTGTATTGTACCTTGTATTGCACAGTGGCACACAAATCTGAGTCAGCAGCTGAATATGGTGTCATCCAGATCTCTCCAGTTTTTTTTACATCTGCAGGCTGTGTATATATATATGTCAGCAAAGAAATATTGATTAGGTTTGGTTTTTATGTTTTGGCTGATTTTAACAGTATTTTTAACACATTATTTGGCTATATAATTACAAGGAAATGGGAACTAATTGCCTTTTCCATGGACATACCTAAGCAGTCAATCCAAGCTGCCCTGGGCAGGTAACGAATATGTGACCCTTGGATTACAAGTTTGACACTCTACCAACTGAGCTACTGCAGATTCCTTAGATTCGGTAGGAATTCAAAATTTACATGCGCCAACCATCTTCTTCTTTTCCAGGTCGTGTACCTTACAATCCAGTGTCAAAGTGTTACTAATTAAATGAAAAATGGATTAACATTAAAACCTGGCTTGGTGGACACCTGGTTATAAAGGACAGTGTTTATTGACCATGTCTAATTTTCATATGCATTTTACCTCTCTACAATGAACTTCTGCTTATAATAGACAATGTTATAGGTCCTGTTTAATTTCCATATAAATTGCACATCTATATAACGTCCTTAAAAGACGTTTTTGGGGTTCCCCAAGTGCCCTCCCAGTGTAAGCAGGTTTCACTGTATATTGCAGATTCAGAGAACTGATATTACTGCTTTCATCTTAAGTTCAAGCTGATAATGAGAGAAACATAACCAGCCGGAACATAAATATTTTTTGTTCCTGTGTCAAGAACTGCTCAAGTGTATGTCCACTTGCATGAACAGAAGTAATAATAGAACTTGAACCTTCTACTGCTCCAGTGGCCTAAGTGGTTTGAGCGTCCACCATGGATGCTGAAGGTCATGGGTTTGAACACCTTCTGAGTCATGCCAGAGACTTAGAAAAATGGTACTAACAGCTGCCTCTCTTGGCACTCAGCATTAAGAGGTTTTTCAGAGTTGGTGGGTATTATGCTGACTGACTTTACAGTCAAACCTGCCTTAAAGCTCACTTCTAATCTCTGGCCATGAAGACAGTGTTTTTGTTAGATTCCTTCACCAAACTGTTGTATGAATTAATCTCTATTAAGGAGACAACTGCTTTCAGAGACAACATTTTTTTTTCTTCAAAAAGGTGTTTGCTCATAACAGGTTTGACTAATTATCAATGGAAAGGCTCCAGACAGAAGCAGATGGGGGGGGGGTAATACTCTAGCAAAAATATATCAATGGACAGATAGTCAGGTTATATGGTAGATTATGAAATGTGGGTGGGGGACATGGGATTGGATCTGATGGTGTGGCATGCTGCCAAACAGATGTGCATTGCAGCCTTCTTGATTGAACTTTTTTCACTTTCTGAAGCTACAATATCAACAAATGGTTGGAACTCTGCCAGATAAAGGCTTTAAAGTTAAACAGAGTGACTGAACCTGAATGAACTTTTCTTTGGGGGATAAGTTTTAGTGACTGGTGAAAAATTTCAAAGTGGTCCACAAAAAGTAGAATGGAATTTTTCAGAAGCAAAAATTTGGCCAAGTATGCAAGACCTGAAATTGATAGCTTAATTTAGTGGTATAAAATCAAGCAAAAAATGAAAATATTTTGATGTGGGGAAACTCATTACCAGAAACATATTACAGAGTTTACGTAAAACTGATTCATAAAAAAAGAAACTTTAAAGTCTACACTCATGTATTGCAGCATCAGCAATTTGCTTCATTTCACCAGCAGCCATTAATGACATCCTGTAACCTATTTCGTCAGCATTTTGTGATCTTGGTATAAAAAAAAATAAATTTAAAAATGGTAAAGAATATTAAGTTTTCTGACTTGGATGCCTGCACACTTTGAATTTAATAATAAATGAATGCCATGCATTACTATTAACTTGGTTTCATTTCTCACTTTACATTGACTTTGCACTTCTCTTATCAGAAAAAAAATCAATTAAAATGTACTGCAGGGGTCAAGCCAGATTGGAATTTTAGGGATAAGTGATTTCTTTTGAACACAGTAGTTGAGCTGAACAGGGAAAAGTGGGAGCAAAGCAAGAAATGCTGTGTGTGTGTGTGTGTGTGTGTGTGTTTTCTCTTAATTGAATTGTATTCTCAATTTCTCAGTATGCATTAAACTTTGGTATTAAGTATACTTTATTTTCAAGTTGAAAATTTTCAGTGTTGTATGTTTATTATAAGCACATTTTGTACATGTATAAAAATTATCGTAATGCTCATTGTATTTGTACTTGAAATTTTGAATGTTTGAATGTAGAGAAATGTGCATTGAATTTTGGCCATATGACGTTTAAAAGAGCAAAGCAGAAACTTCACACTTCAGTTAATTTTAACTGATGGAAGTAGCAATATTACATTATTTTAATTGCAAGTTCATGAAAATGCTTAATCAACTACCACTTAAACATTTTTTTTTTTTACTTTGAGAGTTCACAATGAAAAAAGATTTCTACACTAGTTTGAAACAACCCCTGTAACTTGTACATGAGATTAAATGTTTAGTTGTCTTCATACCATATAGTTTGTTCTAATTTCAGTGTTTCCAATAAAACTACTGTAATTATTCATAGACTACACAGTGAAGTATAAAAGTTGATATTCGAATCAACACAACAAGGAACAAATATGGCGCATTGCATAACATGTTTTTAGAACGAGTGATATATTTAACTTAATATAACTGCTCACTTTCTTGCTTCATTACAACAATCCATTGATAGGATTGCAAATTTATGGTTTTATTATTTGCCTACTTACGTCTAGTAATGTCAGGCATGATTAAATAGTATTTGCTTCACTGATTTTTTTCATATTTTCACAAAAATGAGTGATGTCAGAAAATAACCTTGACCTTACAGCACTTTTTGAATTCCACAACATAGAATTGTTTCTGAGCTACATTAATACTAATATATTTTTTAGGCTAAATATTTACCACATAATTTTTAGACTTGGCTGTGTTTGAATTGTATATTTTCCTTAATTTATACGCCCAATGATTTACTAAATAGATGATCTAATGAAGTGGTATTTCCTAGATACAGGAATATCCGCCATTACAGGTTCACTTATGGTTTCAAACTGACTTTTATAAAGAAAATAAAGCAAACACTGAAGTTAAATTCTTCATTCATTTTGGGGTTGAAATTAGAAAGTGCTTTTCAGTAATTCTATTCTCAAAACACAAACTACTTTTTACATATTGATGTTTAACTTTTGAAACAGAAGACGGTATATTTTAATATTCAAATGGTCGAAGTAACTTGCAAAAATTGGGCAGTGGCTACTTGCTCAGGAAAGGGTTAATGGTCAGTTAGCTATTAAAACACACACCTGTGAATGTGCAAGAGTTTTATGTTGGCACAGTTGGTATTGACACCGCATACATTTCGCCATGGGTTACAACACAACACTGTCAGAACTACCTGGAGGTGGTGAGGGAACATCTCAAAAGTCAAACTTCTGTCATTCATTGTATGTCTAAAAAAATCACAGGGCAAAGTCATTTTCGCTTTTCAAATAGAAGAAATCGAAGTTTACATTTGTAGGTGACTTAGTTGCTCACTTCACCTGGTAGAATGACCCCTGTATGCCCTAGTACTGTACAACAAATGAAGTTTTTGATGTTGCCTGAAATTAGTGCTCTAAAAGCAGGACACATTTTTCATATTAGGTGTTATTGTCTTATATTATAGGACATTAGTTCAAATTCATCAGGTGCACAAACATGCAGACTCTCCATGCTGTGAATTTTTAAGTAGAACTGGGGCATAACAGTCTCTTATTTGAGGATTTTAGGACTTTAATTGGGGTCAAATTCCCAATTTGAGTATGTTTGGGGATAACAGCCTTGTATATCAGGATGTTAATTAGGGGATAACAGTCTTGTATTTCATGATGTTAATTAAGGCAGAACAGTCTTGAATTTGAGGATCTGAGGATGGTAATTGGGGTTAACAGTATTGTATTGGAGGATATGGGGATGTTAATTCAAGGTTTCTTTCTGCAACAGCCACCCATGTAAAAAGGCAAAAGTAACCTTTGTAGACAGGTGACCTCTGAAGGCAGATACAGCTTAAACTTGTTATGAAAATGGTATGAACTATGAACCGAATAGCATTAGCATTATAAGTAGTTGTACTATCATTATTATTTTACATTGTTATTAGTAGTAGTATGCTACCAAGATACATGTATTTAGTTCTGCTATTTAGCAAAAATCAAGAAAACTACAACTGTGTATATATACAAGAGGTTGCGGGTTTGAATCTTGGCCTAGCCATACCAAAGATTTAAAATAATGGTACTAGCAGCTGCTTTGCTTGGTGCTCAGCATTAAGAGGTTAGTGTCAGGACTAGTTGGCCTGGTGTCAGGATAATGTGACTGGGTGGGCCATCATGCTACATGTCTGCGGCATGATGTCTCCTTGCTAGACATCACTGTAAACTGCCACATTGCAGACATCATAGCAATATGACTGAAAAAATTTTAAAGCTACATTAAAAATCCAAATCACACACACTAATTTTGAAACACAACTGATTATTTGTTAGAGTAGTTGGTATAATTATGTATGAAAACAGTTGATGGATCAAGCTGTGCTGCTGTTGCTCAAACTCACAGAGATCAAAAGACAGCTTTTTTTGGCAACCTTTAATGATTAGGGAACAAAAAGAAGCTTCCTTGTGCTATTGGTAGTTGTATCTAAAATGTTAATCTGAGTTTTCTCTGACTCAACCCATTTTTGATATTTATGTTCAGGTGTAGGGTCAGAGTCAATTGCTTATCAGAAGTTGGAATTTGCTGCCACAAAGTCAGTTTCATCATGCAGAGAGCACATGTCAATGTGATTGTCACATGTTACAACAAAACCATTGTTTGACATGTGCTCGTTTCTTGATGAATCTGACTTTCTGAAGTAATTAATATGATAATATAAAGAAGGCCTGCTTTTAATTGAGTGTAACAATACAGAAAATGCTTCTGCAAATCAGAGATCAATGACAGTGGCACTTAATTAAGTTCTCCAAGAAACTCTTGCAGACATAACTGTGACGTTAAATTGACATCTTTCATATTTGAATACAAGAGGACATATTGTATTTATAATGATTATGCTGAAACTGAATTAAAAGATAGAGCTACAACATGAATTATACTTGACAAAACTTATTCAAATGGTATTTATTTCTTAAAGTGTTGACACCATTAGCTTTAATGAATTTTCATTATTTATAATTATCTTATAATGTTGTTTGGAAAGAAATTTGAACAAAATATATGATGCCTAAAAGATGAAAGTTTCATGATGATGATTCAAATTTCCAAATATTAACCACTGTTTTCATAATGGAACAAGTGATATATCAAGGATTCAGTTACCATTTATTCACTTACCAATGCTGGCTGAGCGAGAACTTGAACCCACACAAATATTGGTGAGATGTCAGTGATTTGTAAAGGTGAGTGTCTTAGACTGCTCGGTCACTCAGGGCCCTCTCACCCATTAGAGCATCAGTCTCATTGGGACACTTCATGATGTACTGTACAGGCAAAGCAGGTGAGATGCTTCATTCAGCTGAGTTCATGTTGGTTCATTCTTGGTGGAGACCTTTAAATTCGTATCCATTTATTAGCATGAAAGAAAAGAAAAATCTTTCATTAGATTGATTTTATAAATGGGAACACCGTAAAAACTGTTTTGTACACGATTTAACACACTGCCTCTTTTGTAACATACCAATTTATTTATGTAGTTTAACATAGTTTTCATTGCATCAAATATGTACTGAACAGATTTGGGTTTTTTGGGTCATTTTTTTTTGTGTTGGATTGGCATAAATGAAAAATAGATGTACCTAAATATCAAACTACCATTGTGACATCCACATGAATTTATTGATGCTTTGAAAATGGTTCATGAGCAAGAACAGACTGCCAGATGTTTGGCACAGATAGGGAGAAAAACATAATAAACTAGAACTTAATGTTCCAGTAAGGACCACCCATCTGAGTTTGCCTTGCATCTTAACCACTTTGAGTAACTTTTAAATTATGACCTGTCATAAAACAGGTTAAAAGTTAAAAAATGTTGGTTGGTTGGTGTGATTTATTGATGATCTTGGACCAAGTTGCTTTGTCTATCCCTGCCATGTGTACCTCTTCTAATTGATGGTGTCTCATTTTTTGCTTGAAGAAACATTATGAAATTCATCTTTTCTGACTTTGTTCAGTTATCATTCTTTTAAAGTGACACTGTGTAAAATTTGAACTCGCTTTATTCCAATGGAGTTTTAACTAAGGTAGACCAACAAGTTGTTCTCTGCTTTTTCTCTTTTTAAGACCTGACTAGTGGTGACAAGTCATGTCAGAAAGAAAGAAAAAAAGGCAGAAAACAACTTGCTGGTCTATAACTAGGGTTGTTTTGTCAAAATGAGTTGTCAAAACATTGGATGGTACTGGTATCGGATGAGTTGGACATGAACCCATAGCACAAGCTAATAGTGCATTTCATCTGGCTTTATCAGCC
This sequence comes from Megalonaias nervosa, assembly GCA_016617855.1. Lineage (NCBI taxonomy): Eukaryota > Metazoa > Mollusca > Bivalvia > Unionida > Unionidae > Megalonaias > Megalonaias nervosa. The sequence continues at coordinate 42,757 of JAECUM010001129.1, forward strand.
AAATGATTTTTTGGTAGAGGGTCATTAGGGTCAATTCTTGTTTGAAGATTTGTTGTTACTGATCCAGTCACTTCCTCCTCCTCATATCTGGTCCTGGTTATATCAAGACGTGTATTGCTTATTGCAGATAAATCTGCCATAACAAATGCAAAGGATCAACTCCAACATGCAGGTAAACAAGTAATATGTTAATTATAAACAGAGAAATAGAATGGACATGGATGATTGCTGACAACTTATCATTGTTGTTGCCAAGTGACTGAAACAGATGGATGAGGTCTTAGGTCTGCAGTAGTTAATAATTTTCATTCTTGTTTGTTATTTAGAATAAAAATAAATATACCCTGATTTCCCTAAAGCTGGATCATACCATCTGGCCCTGATAATATATTACATAAACACGTTGCAGATTTATCTTGTTCAACCAACAGTAGGTGTTTTATAGGTTATGTAGGTTCAAGTTTCCAGGACTGATGTTGTACAGTTATTGACTTACGATGATTCGACTTGGGCTAATCAGGCAGGTGAGCCTAATGAATCTAACATCACTTTCATGTGCACACATGAAGGCAATATAGCATTTAAGCAAAGTCAGTTTCTGGAGATTTATGCAGTCAAAACACAACAAAATGAGTGTAAAGGGGGTGTCGGTGGGTGTGCCCCTCACTTGATTGATTTGGCGATCGTTATCTAGAGGATGACCTCCCTCGATGTTATTGCCCAGTGTAACTGGATAGATAGAACATTGACAGAGACCTGGGCGAGACTATTGAGAAGAAACAAACAAATACGAGCCCCCTTAAATAATAAAAATAAAATAAATTTTAATTAATTAATACATAAACTAAAATTACAATTTCAATCCAACAGATTTACATTAATGGAATTTAATAGCAGTGTTCAATTTACGGATTCGTTCATCATAGTAACGAGTGGTGAAAAGAGTACAATGTCCACGCCTGACTTGCATCACCTGGTGTCATTCCTCTATTGACTTTGTGTATTCCACGTCTAGCGTGTATGCTTGGTTCTTCCTCTGACCCTTCTATTCCAAACTCTCTATTTGCGGACTTCCCTCTTGGACTGTCCTTATCGGGTTCTCGGGGAGGGATATAGAAGGCTGTTCCCTTAATGCTGTTTCTTTTCCGCACAATCGTGCGTCCTAGCACTATAGCCTGTCCTTTCCTTTCAAGACGGCTATCTGGCCTCTTTACTTGTTAATGAGGGAAAACTCTATACTTTTAGGTTTCCCACAGAGTTGAACCTTTTTGTCTTCTCACAAGGCAAATTTCTGACTAAAGAATTTTGACTAAGGTCGGTAAATGTAAACTCCAATAACTTCCAAAGTGTACGCCTTAATTTTAACTGACCAGTCGAAAGAAAATGTTCCTAAATTTTCCCCAAAATAATCATGTCTTTTACCAGATTTTGACAGCCTAGAATACGATGCAATCCGCTTTCCTTTGAAGATCAATTATTTGACATGAGGTTCTCTACTGCTGCGAGTCATGGCTGGTAACCCTACTGTACTTTCTCATGATAGCGTTACGGTCAATTCTACTGAACCTTAACGTAGGTCTTTATGTTTCAGAGATGAAATAAGGGAAATATCAAAGTGGCCTTTCTCAAAGACTTTTCTAGCTTGGCTATGATAAAATTTTAATGCACAATATATTCAACTTGAAGATTCAGTACTTCTTCAAAATTTGACACATTACAATGAGATATTAATTAATGAATCTTATTAACGGTTGTGTCTTATGTGTTCCATCCATAAATTGGTTTGATTTTATACCAATCTCACCAGCTCCTGTGTTTGACTTTGCAAGAAAAGTACATTTTTTGACAATATTTATGATACAAGTCATAAAAGAAAACATCATTAGAATTGCTGATACAGTTTTCCACAACCAATACATCTGTGTGAGCAGTTGTTTCTGTCTGGATTTTTCCTCAGTAAAGAATTGAAAAGAGTATAAATAGATTTAAATTGGCGACCAATTTAAGTTTACAAAGTATTTTGCTAGAAATTCATGTGAAAATGGTTTGAGTCTCACAACTGATTTTCAAGACCTGATGATTTTCCAGTGACTGTTTATGTTGGATAACCAGTTTCTGTTGGTGTCCATTGTTACACACTCATCATATTTCAAGTTTAAATAACACTGATAATGGATTGAGGGTGATTTCACAATGGTAATTTTTTCAGGAAGAAAATTAAGAATTGTTGTATACAGCCAGTACAGTTGAAATCATATAAGGGCATATTAGACAGCCAAGATGTAAAATGTTCTCCACTGTCACCTGTCCACAGTGCCTAGCTACATGTCCATCATTACAACTACATCAGTTTTAATGTAACTAGCATTCTTGACCATTGTTTTGGTGATCTTTTCATAAAAATAATTATTACAGGAAAATTAAAAAAGGGCCATCAACTTAATTAGCAAAATCCTGTTGAATTTATTTCAGATAATCAAGATGTAACATGTACTAAAATGTTCACAAAATCATATTATAGTGTCATTTCTTACACCATGTGGTTTGAAATGAGAAAACTTCCATGTATTACAAAAGAAACAAAAAACCCAAGAATTGCTCAGAGTGACTGAAATTTGTTTTACAAGTATCCAAGATAATACCATTTCTTATTTTAACTGCTGAGTGTTAGCACCATCTCGGGTATTTCTGAGTGATAGCAGGATTTTTAAGATGTCAAATTGATACCGTTTTTGGACCAGCTAGACATCACAAAAGTCTTTTGATGAAAACCCCATGCATGCATGATGATTCAAGCAGTTTAATGGATACCCCATGTCTGCATAACCATGCAAATCTCGTCAAGGAAGAGAGCACACAAATTTAAATTACTCATATTGAGAATATTAACCCAATAAAACTGCAAAACAATGATGCAAATAAATTGTGTGAATCCATTTCTTAAAATGTGTTAAATCTATGCATTTAAAAAAATCTCTGCTTGTTCATTGTTTGAATCACATCCTGGGTTATGTTTTCTTGGATTGATTGTAACAATTTTGACCTGATTACAACCAGAAATGTGAGAGTTCAAGCACTGAGGATGCTGCTTGTTAATCATAATGGTTTTTGGGTAGGGCAACATGAGGCTTGTTAATGTGGAGATTAGGATTTCCTTAGACACCTCTCCAGCTGGGAAGGAAGATTCCAGTATCCCTTTGATGTGGAAACCACTGCTCAGATTAGTGTCGAAATCTGGATGGGGATGTGGCAACTGTAACTTCTGATAAGGAAGTTACTGTTATGGATTGGGGGTGGGGACATTTTCTATCCTGTTAATAGTGATTAAATTTATTGTGAAAATATGGATCTGCAATATATCAAGAAATAATCAAATAATCATTTTTGTCAATTTCTAACAAAGGGATTTAACTTTTGAACATTGGATAATATGCCCAGCTCAGAACTTGGATGTAAATTCATTATTATGTGGAATGATACAGCCAATATTTTCCATTACTGAAAATTATCAAACACTTACAAGGTGTTGTTAAGTATACATAGGATTCAGAAAGTTTGTTGCTATATAGCTTGTTGTCACAGCAGGTCCATCACAACAAAACTGTATGTAAAATTATGTTATACACTTAAATATAATTAAATAAAAATTTCTTTTATACCATACTGACATACATTTGAATTTGCTGAAGAGCAGTATTAATACAGTATACCGGTCAAAAGACATGGTCATATTATTATGTTGACTTTTAAGCCAAATGATGATGAAGGATAATTCCAATAATAAAATGAAATAGAATATCATAAAAATAAAGTATGTTTTAGTTCATTGGAAGTAAAGCACTTGAAAAAGTCTTCTAGCATTTCATACTACATTGGCAGATGAATCTCTGACCATATGTTGATTTTAAGCGATTCAAAATGTGTATCCACCATCAGCAACATGTTCTGCAGACTTTCTAAACAGCTTGTCAAAAAAATTAGTATCGATGGACTACATACATCATTATTTTAAAATGGGAAGTTGTCAGTTCTTTTGTCAGCTTTTTTGACAATACATTTATATTGAAGAATTGAGATGCCTACAGGGTCCATTCTAGTTAGTGATTCAGGCAAAGATGTCACCTCAGAGTCATTTCACCTAAGCATGGAGGCATCCCAAGTGGTCTAAGACTCTTGCCTTTACAGATCACTCACACATCTTACATGTGTTGTCTGCATGAATTTGAGTCTCACCTCAACCATTGTGGATATGGGATACGGCTTGCCAATAGCTTCCTATGGGTTGATAGTTCTTGCTCCATCAGTGTGGGTATGGGATACGGCTTGCCAATAGCTTCCTATGGGTTGATAGTTCTTGCTCCATCAGTGTGGGTATGGGATACGGCTTGCCAATAGCTTCCTATGGGTTGATAGTTCTTGCTCCATCAGTGTGGGTATGGGATACGGCTTGCCAATAGCTTCCTATGGGTTGATAGTTCTTGCTCCATCAGTGTGGGTATGGGATACGGCTTGCCAATAGCTTCCTATGGGTTGATAGTTCTTGCTCCATCAGTGTGGGTATGGGATACGGCTTGCCTATAGCTTCCTATGGGTTGATAGTTCTTGCTCCATCAGTGTGGGTATGGGATACGGCTTGCCAATAGCTTCCTATGAGTTGATAGTTCTTGCTCCATCAGTGTGGGTATGGGATACGGCTTGCCAATAGCTTCCTATGGGTTGATAGTTCTTGCTCCATCAGTGTGGGTATGGGATACGGCTTGCCAATAGCTTCCTATGGGTTGATAGTTCTTGCTCCATCAGAATATACTTGCTACCATCCATAGCCTACCGTTTGCCAAAGTAAATTATAACAGTGGACTTATCCAGGTTCATTACTAATAATGTTAATCATATATATATATATATATATATATATATATATATATGAATGAAATGAGAACTTCTGTTATGGAAGAGGTTGTAGATTTTTTACTGTGACCTATTTTAGAGGTTGATAATATATGACAAATGTAGTAAATCAAGACTTTAATATTTCTGTTAACATGTATAATAATTCATCACCATTTTAATAATCTCACATAAAATTATATAGAAACATTAGTTGATTGTGACTATATTGAACTGTCTATACTGACTTTTCACTGTTTTCACTAACTTCACCCACTTCTGGCTGGAGAGGTAATTTCAACCAAATATTAGGGTTCTGGTTGGACCCTGACTTGTTATGATTAACACATTTAAAACAATGTTAAGCATTTGTATGATCAGGATGACTTGAAGTATGGATAAAGGTAATGTTATGGTTCCAGATATGTTAAAGATTTGAACGGAATGAGCAAAAAGTTTGAGCTAGCAAGATTTACTAACATTCAATTGGGGTTTTTCAAAATAAAATTTGTCACCACTAACAAAACTGGGGTCCCCAGGTGTACATAATTGGTGTACTTAACAACCGTTATCTGTTTTGGAAATTGTCTGGCCACTGTACCTACAGATTAAAAGTTACTTACAGCAAAGTCATTCATCATCTGTTAGACAGGAGGAAAGTTATATTATGGTTTAAAAGGAGATGAGTTCATGTCCTAAATACAAAACAGTTTAGCAAGTTAAATTTTACAAGTTTCCAGATAAGTTTATGTCAACAATGATAGGGGAATCAGGTTGGGTCTCCAAGATACAGAACAGCTCAGCAAGTTAATATGTACAAGTTATCAGCACATAAATAGCATGCACAAGTATTGGCCTTTATTCAGCCTAATAGTTTGCTACACTGCACAATGTGACAATCTCTAACCCATAATTTCATGTGAATCAGTCATTCAAGTTTCTGTGGCTGTTAATTTTCATGCATACAAAACAAACATATTACCTATATGCAGTAATCATCTTAAAGCTTTTTGAACTATGAGGTAAAAGTTGAGACTTCAAGCTGTTCTAACTATGCAGTAGAGATGAGACTTGAAGCTTTTCCAACTATGCAACAGAGATCAAACATAATACAGTTAAACCTGATTTGAGTGACCACTGCTATGAATGATCACCTGACATTTAAGCTTAATAAAAATTTACATGGGTAATTTTTATCGTAAAAATACTAGTGTGACTGACCAGCTGCTAAGTGCAATGAGCAACCAGAATTTCTTGACAAAATGCACTTAGCGTTGCTGTAAATGATTGGTGCTCAAAACTAAATATAAACACTAGTGACCTTTATGTAGTCTTTTGTAACCACAGTCACTAATGTCTGCAGGTGGAGTAAAGGTTGTTCTGAACTGAGATGCATAGAAAAAAAAAAGGCAAAAAATATAGCCTGGTTTTCAATTTACTTAATATTTAATGTAGAGTTGTATACTGTGGACGTGTCACTGCCTAAGTAATCTGAATGCCTAACACTATTAACCATTCTATCCTTAAAAGAAGCATCATTAATGCATAAAACCCACACAACTCTCAAAATGTTGTTAGGGAGAGATCTTCTCACTCTGCCAAGTTTCATTGTAGCAAATCAGGCAGTGCAGTAAATCAGTAATTTTTCTGTTGGTCGGTTTAGTTACAACAAGTAATAACCAAGGTGAATGCCATCTTTATCATTTCTCTGTTAATAAATTACTTTTGCATTTTCTACACTTAAAAAAATCTGAAAAAAAATCAATTTTGCAATCAGATTTTCTTTAGTTACAATTGTGCTTGTTCTAGCACTAGAGTTTGTGTCCAAAGATTAGACCTCCTTTTGATAGATTCAAAGCAGACCTGACCGAAATTCACAAAGACAAAAAAAGCCCCTATGTAAATCTTAGGCTAACAATGGGATTTTGATGTAAAAGGAGATGAGGAGGCAAAATTCTTGGGTCAGCAAGCCCAAAAAGTCCCAATTTTCACCCATCTGTTCATGCACAAGCCTGACAGCCAATCCAAAACAAACTCTCCTACATATCTAGGCAATTGTCAATATAAAAATCTCTCAATCAGATGTGCTTGAAGTCCACTGGAAATATAAAGACAACTAACTCTTTTATTCCCATCCTAACGGAAATTTTAAATAACCTCCTGGCCTGCACAGGCTAATATTATCAGGAATATATTGCACAGAGGTAAATAAATTTTATATTTCTTATCTCTTTGCTTTACATTAGATCTCTACAAAAGCTATAAAAATATGAGTTCTTGCACAATGTTGAAGTAATTCTAAAAAGATAGATTTACTTGTCATGGCCAACAGATGTAATTTTACATCATGAGGTAGTACCCTTCTTCCAGGGCCTGTGACTTTATTAAAGTTCATGATAGACTCAAGTGGATGGTAGTAGAGAACAAGATGTAGCTTTACGCTTATGCCAGGTAATGTAGACATTCAACACCACTAAAAAATTACCTCTGAAAAAAGGCGATTTCAAGACTAAATTTTCTTTAGTAGCGTACTCACAGTTTCTAGGACCAGAGTTTTTATCAGAATTTTAGACTTCCTCTCATTAAATCTAAAAAGGACCTGACCAAACTTTACAGGACAGACAAACCTTCACATATCTTAGAGTAACATTGGGATTTATGGTAAAAGGGTTCAAGCAGGTGAAAAGCATTGATTCAATAAGCAAAACACATAAATAAGAAAAGTCAAATTTTCGTCCATACCCTCATGCAGTTGATTAAGAGCAAAACAACATATCTTACATATCTATTCAACTGTCCATATGAACATCTTTCAGTTAGATGCGCTTGAATGCAGTTGGAAATAACAAGAAAAAAAACTTGAAGCAAACAAATGAAAGTAGGCTCCAAACTTTTTTTGGCTAATCTCATAGGGATTTTAATTTGGGTCATGTTTTATTGGATTTTTATTGTTCACCTTTGTGTGCATGTTGCATACTTTTGTTTATCAGGTTGATCCATTTATTATTCATGGACAGGATGAGTAAGTGTTACCTGACTCAGCAGTTAACTTTTGATTCATGTGCTAAATAGACAGCATGCAAGTTTTATTAACAAATGTATATATATATATATATATATATATATATATATATATATAAAAATGCTAATCTTTAAAAAAAAACGAATGCATGTTAAGATATTTAAATAAAATCTATGAATAAAGAATTAAATGTACGGTAAATATGGGCATTTGCCATCTTAAATCATGTGAATTTAAACTTTAAATACTGGCATTCTTGCACAGACCTATTTTGAAAGACCACTTAAGAGGTATGGTGGTCTTCCCTCAAGATAGTTTTACTGTATCAGTACCTCTCATAACAAGGCTTAATTTAATAAGAGCTTGTTATCTGATCAGATGCCAGACAGAGTCATCTCCAACCATTCTACACCTGGAACTAATCTTATTAATATACTATGGTGATGGAAGTTGCAAGTGCCTGAGTGCAAATAAGGTCTAAAGGATACAGTAATATACTGATCCAAGTATCTTCTTTATTGATAAGTAAATTGATTAAAACACTTGAGAAAAACAAGACAAATTTCATTTTTCTCCATTTGTTTTCTTGCTTTCTCACCCCACCCCCCACCCCAATCAGATAATGCAACATTGTGCAATAGGTTAATTTTGGGCAGTTTTTCTATAATGTAAGAGTCATACCTGGGAATATAGAACAAGTGTAGAAAGTACTCGGTTGGGAATATAGAACAAGTGTAGAAAGTACTCGGTTGGGAATATAGAACAAGTGTAAAAAGTACTCGGTGAGCATTGTCAACCAACACCAATCAGTTGGCTTTGACCAGTTTTTTCTTTTACAAAGGTACAAATTCACCCAAACTGTGAAAAATACTATCTAGAATACATGTTTTATGCAAAGACCTGTTTTGTTTTCATACTGACATCATACTTATCACCTAGCTTGATAAAGACTGCTATGCCAAGCAAATAGGAAAAAGTCCAGAAACTCGGCAGGAATAGTTGATTTTCACAAAGCGTTAATTATTTTGAATATTATTGACATGTTTGAAATAAATTCTCATCAATGCCATCTTCATTATTGTCCAGTTCAAATGATAGTAAATTCGCCCAAGACTCGTCCAGTTCAAATGACAACTAAATTTGCCAAAGACTTGGGCCAGTTCAGATGATACTAAATTTGTCTATGACTTGTCCAATTCAAATGATACTTAATTTGCCTAAGACTTGTACTTTTGTTTAAAATCTGGTCATTAAAGTCTTTTCACTGTCAAAACCAGGAGTCATTGTTTTTTGGTACATGTATATAGCAGATACGAATCCCTACTTAGTGTGTCTCAGGTACTGCTTAAATAACAATGGCACCTAAATAACAAATCACTTAACTTGTACCCTTGACATAGTTTGCATAAGGGGTCCAGGGAAAACATTGTTCATCCATGGTAATAGCTGGTGACATATGATCAAATTACTGAACTGGGTTGTGAATTATCATAACAGATTGTGTCCATTACTTTTGGTATTTAGATAAAAACCACTTGTTTGCCTGAATGTAAGAACATGTAATTTGCAAATTGGATGATCATGTTACACCTTTAGGCCAACAAGTAGATCTGGGCTTCTTTTTTTGGACAGTCTGTTTGTCAAGAATGAGAATGACATATGAACAGATGAAAAGTCTTTGTCTGTCTTAGAAATACAAACAAGATGCCAACACATACAAAACAGCACCACCCTACCACTGACAGACCTTCAAGAAAAGAAAAGACTATTAAGTTGATATGTCTAATTATGATGTATTATATTGTAGGCTGTGTATCATGAATCATACCGATATGTGGCACAGGTATATTGTCTCACTGATTATTAACAAGTTTATAACAGATACCCATATACCTATAGTTCTTCCATGATGTTCTGAAAATGATCAACCATCCCCTACTAATAAACCATGTAGGCAAATATTTTTAACAAAGCTACCACTGTGGTTAAGCTGATGTAGTCTCCAATCCTTTCACTTTAATTTATTCTCCCTCCCCAAACTCTCCTAACCCCAAATTTTTAAAAGATGTGATACCATGGTTTTCCACAGGAGAAAAACTGGTACTGTATCTCTTTTTGTAACTACACCACTCCCTCGATAACTCGCGCCCAGATAACTCGCGAACCCGCTTATAACGCAGTGTCTGGCTTGGCTCCCGATTTTTTTTCCAAAGAAAATATATTTTAAAATGTGCTGAACGTGAAAAAATTGCGATAAGAATTGGTAAATTGGTAAATTGGACCTTGATACATAGCTCGTTTTATCATCAAAAATGGTGATTATAGCCCGTAAAGATAGAATCCATATTGTGAAATTTGCAAATTCTATAAGATATCACATATTATTTTAGTTTTTTTTGAGAGAAATAGTTGTCAATACACTAAATAAACAGTCTGGTGAAACAGCGATCAACGAAAAATTCTGGTAAATGCTAACAGGTGGCAACAGAGAATGAAATAAACACCAATTAAATGTCTTGCTATGTGAAATTCACGTTATAATCCTTTAATTTCGCTTCATTGTAAAGACTATAATCGCAACATATTCTCTTCTGTGAAAAGAGTCAATCGACCGTCACATCGAAACCCGTGAGTACTTCTGTGAGAACTTAATTACATGCCGGCTTTGTTTTGATCAACAACTTGGAGAAGTGTTTGTTGCATTAAAAAATCAATTAAAAGAGACCTGTGTTGTTTTATCACTTTGAATATGTCTTTTGGATCAAATCAAGCAAGGGAAGTACAATAAAAAAAAAAATTCAAAGGCATGCCAATAGGAGCATAAGTTCTTGTGATCATTACCGTTCTCAAAATTCATTTTATTTGACCAATCAAAAATGGTTTCACATTTTTATGTACTTAACATCATTAAAGTATATAATATCAGAAATGTATCCTAATTATTTGTAACTGTGACCATGGAGAGCAAAGGAAGTAAGCAAAATGTGTACTTAGTGACTGAAAAGCTGTGCATCATGGATATGGTTCATAATGGCGAAGCGAGATCTGATGTTTGCAATGAACTAAAAATTGCAGAGTCAGCATTTAGAGGATGGCTTAAGGAATGAGCAGAAACTTCAGGATTACTTACATGATGTTAATTCAGATGATGGGATCAAACGAAAATGAGCACGGACTGCAAACAATACCAAATTAGATGATGCTGTGTACACATGATTCACACAGCAACGTGAACAAGGTGTTCCTATCTCTGGAACAATTCTCAAGGCCCAAGCAGAAAAAATGGCAAAAATTATGGAAAATGCATCTCATTTTAGGGCAAGCCATGGATGGCTTTGGAGATTCCAGTGCCGACATGGAATTAAACAAAATTCATTGTCGGGAGAGATATGCTCAGCGAATCAGGAAGCTGCATGTAATTATCCATACCAGCTGAGAGAGATAATCATCCATGAAAATACACAGAAGCGGCAAAGAAATCAAAGAGTAACACAAAAAAAAATTAACAGATTTTTTCAAAATGTGAAGTGATATTTGTCAAACGTGTCACAAACTGCAAGTATTACTGTGTTCTAATTTACGTTGTTTTAAATTTGTAGACCCATTAAATTCATGTTGGTAATGGTTAACCCTTGTGAATTTTTTTTTCTTTTTCATTTTACTTCTACCGCAATCAAATCTACCTTTTGTTCGAGCGACATTGTTTTTTCGAAATGAGTGTCGATCTTTTGTATAAAAAAAAGTCTACATTGGATCAAACAATAAAACTAGAATGTATCCAATTCAACACAAAATTAGTGACGTAGTACACAATGTGTGAAGTCATACATGTGTTAAGTGAACGGAAACCATGTGGAATAATGTTTTGATGATCTCTTCAATATACTCTAAGTTATCCTGAAATTAATGTTAATCTGTGAGGAAAAAAGTAAACAAAGTACACCGCTATGAAGAGATATTTATTCACAGTTAATCTTAGCACGATTATTAATTGAGTATTCAACACTGTAACATGCCAACCGACCTCCCTTTTCCCTCTACGTCGATCCCTTTGTTTTTTAGTTGTTTGTTATAGGTCCCTCGATAACTTGCGTCCTTGCTTATAACGCGGTCAATGTTTTTGGACCCCGTTGTGTGCAAGTTATCAAGGGAGTGGTGTAGTTAGTTTTTCAAAAAATATTTCCATGTAACAATGGATCTGTATTTGGTGTTTTTTTCGTACTACTTCAGGTATGAATGGTGATGTGTCACACCCCAGTCTCATTGCACAGTCATCGTCATCTCATCTTAGCTCAGAGCCTGAGACAGAAATTGAAGAGGAACGTCGAGTATTGCAACAGCAACTGTCCAGTATGCCAGAGCCACAGGTATATAAAAGAGAGTGCTACTATTGATATAGAAAAAGTGTCATTTAAGTCATTTATTAATACTCATTGCAAATGTTTTCACTGTATCAACTTGACAGCTTTGGACAAATGAGGACACTTTACTGGGTTTCTTTCATTGCACTAATTAGTCCAGGTGGTCAATATTTTCTCCTTTACAGATCACTGACATCTCACCTCTGCCCACATGGTTTTCAGTTTTAGCTCTGCTAATATGGGTACTGGTATGTGAGAAAGCTTGCCAGTTGCTTCCCATGGATGGTGGTTCTTACTGGTGTTTTCTTCCTCCACCAGATATACTGGCTGCCATGTTTAGCCTTTGGATTGCTGAAAGATGGTGTTAAACCCATATAAACAAACAAACAAAACTTAAAGTTTCCTTCAAATTGATAAATAGAGAATCACACAAGCTTTTATTTAAAGATGACATTTATGACAAAAGCTTAATAAAAGTACTTGTGTTTGGCATATTGCATTGTACAATAAACTTGATTAATTTCAAAACAAATTAACATAATACAAGATGTTATCTATCACATAATTCTAATGTATACTTTATCATTACCCAGTCTGCTGTGTAATGTTGTTAGATATTCTGCCACACAGTTACATAAGATATTTATTACATCAATACATGACAGATATTATTAGGGTCTGGCATCAGATGCAGGAGTCGTATAGTAATCGCCATTCCCATTTCTGTCTGTGCATACATCTGTCCATCCATCACTGTCTGTTTGACATTTCTTGTAACCAGCATAGCTCTGCAACCCAAGCACATAATTGGATGCCATTTGGTAATGAATTGCCCATTAATTGTTGATCTGCCTTGTAAAGGTTTTGTTTTGTTGGGTCCAATTTGGAGAGATTTCTTTCTCTTTTTCCATGAATATTAAACGTCCACTACAGGAGAGCCTTGTAACCAGCATAGTTCAGGAACTGTCCAACATATTCAGATAAATTTTGGTGTGTACATTTTCTCAAGATGTAGCTGCACCTTTATGGGTTGTGTCCCCTTTGCACAATTTTGAATATGGCTATGGTCATTGATAACTAAAGAGCTTCACATGTGATGTTGGTTGTAAACAGCATAGCCCTAAGAACCAGTTATCATATTTTGATACAGTTTGTTACGAATGTTGTCTTGTACCATTCCTGTGTTCCCTGATGGTTTATTAATACAGCTTTATTTTACTCAGCATTGTTGGATTTAAAACAAAATATGGCATGCATCTTTGTATTATTTAGACTTTGAATTAATTTAATTTCAAGTGTTCTGCATTGTCATTTAGAAAAGTTGCAACTCTGGCTTACCTATCCTGCTAATTTTACTTTTCTTTTCACAAATTTACTTATAAATTTGTACATTTCAGCCAAAGTTATTATGCACCTTGATAATTCACGAGACCTTGTATGAGTTAGATTTCCATCATTCCACATTGTCCTTCAGAAGAGTTATGGCTCCTGAATGCCCGTCTTCTCCTGACTTTAGTTTTCTAACTGAAGTTCTTCTGTTTCAAGTGCTGTTGAGCAAATATTAGAGAGCATGGCCCTTTGCAATGCACCAGTTGCTACTAGCTCTGGTAAATTAACTTACTTCTTTGTAAATGTTTTGTTGTTTGTTCCAGATAACAGATATAGAAGCTCGAAGTGCCTTGATTCATCTGGCACCTCCAGAGTTTGACCAGAATGAATTTGATATCAATCCCGCTGACTTTGGGTATGAGCTGTCTTTAAGTGATAAAGGAAGGGATGGAAAATACAAGATAGTGTACAAGTAAGTACATTCTTTATGAGCCCAGTTCATTCATACTTTAAATTATTTATCTTTGTATTCTTGTCAAATGCATTATAGTTGTATAGTGTAGATGAATTTTGACAAATAAAAACATTTGCTTCAACAGAAAAATGACAGCTGTAATTGGTGTTCTTCATGGCTTGGAGGGACTCAACCCCTCCATGTCTGTGGCATGGTATCCATTCTCTTTTACCAGATATAGTTTGTATTACTAATAATAGTAACAAGCTGTATGGTCTTACTAAAATTAGTAACAGTATAGAGCCACTGGCCTTAAGGTCAGTTTTGAATGTCAAGATTGGCAACTCAGATTTAGGTAAACGATTAACTGTATAGTAGTTACAGTGTGACCCTGCTATAAAAGGACGAAAAAACAAAAAAAGTTTATTATCATTTTAGGGAGGAGATCGCATATGAATAATACAAGATGATCATGGCATGGCTCTGAAATTTTATATGTATTTTTCTCATGCATGAAAAAAGTGTTTTCTTCTTAAAAGCAGGAAAAATAACATGTTAAAAGTTTATTCAGGAATCACACAGGGCTTTGCCAGTGTTGCAAATTGAGATTTAGTTTTCCTTATTGGTGGCAAAATATACCATCTGGCAATTTTTTTTTTATTGGCAACATTGTTGGCTGTTTAAACTTGTATATACAACCATTGGTTTGGAGTGGAGAAATTCAGAGGCCCCATGAAAGGAAGCTGCAAACTTGATATAAAATGCACTGAAATTTATCTGTTGTTACATAAACAAATTTTTGTCCATATTGACAAACCATCTTAACAGTGCATTGTTATATCATAATCCACTTATGTTGACATCTAGCATGAGTACTGTATGTTTTGAGATATCCGCTTTTTTTCAGATTTACATTTCTGGTAGCAGAGATCAACCGAACGAGGCATTATCTCATAATCTATCTTTCATTGGATTTTCAGCCTCTTGCTAGTAATTAATATATTTACATAGACTGACAGTTGTATGTGGATGGTAAGAAAAATTCCTCTTCTTTTCACTCAGAATTAAATCCTTCAGAACATTCACATTTTCTGTAGTAATCCCAGTCATCAGACCAGAAACATGTGTCTCTATCATCGATTGACCCTTTCTTTAAATTTCTGGGGGGGGCCCCGAGTGGCCGAGTGGTCTAAAGCGCTTTCTGTTACGGATCACTGCTATCTCACCTCTGTCTGCGTGGGTTCGAATCTCGAATTCGGCGAATGTGGATATGTGAGAAAGCTTGCGAGTAGCTTCTTGTGGGTCGGTGGTTCTTTCCGGGTATTTCCTGGTTTCTTCCTCCACCATTAATACTGGCCGCTATGTATAGCCTATCGTGTGCTGAAAAATGGCATTAAGCTCTACAACAACAAC
This sequence comes from Megalonaias nervosa, assembly GCA_016617855.1. Taxonomy (NCBI): domain Eukaryota; kingdom Metazoa; phylum Mollusca; class Bivalvia; order Unionida; family Unionidae; genus Megalonaias; species Megalonaias nervosa. Next base: position 58,223 of record JAECUM010001129.1, read on the forward strand.
TTTAAATTTCTGACACATGCGTGGAAGGCAGCATACTCCACTACCACCAGTGTTTAAAAAAAAAACAAAAAAAAAAACAAGCCCTCACTTGTCTATTCAGTAGGCAGGGAGGAACAGTATCTACAACTGACCATATGATGGCCAATTCATTTTTTAAAAAAATGTACCAGATAAAATAGTAGCTGAAATTTCAAAGAAAACATTACCTTTGAAGCACTGATTTTTATGAAAACGTACTAAGCAAATGGGAAAAAAATCAGTCTCAATCATGCAATGCAATTTTTTTATGTTGCCGCCACAATAAGAAACGCGCATTTGTTTGGTTCTCCAAGGCCGTCCTTTAGCGGTGACTTCAATAACGCATGCACCCCCTATCAAAGAAAGCCAACTACAATCTTCAATAAAAACAAAGAACCCTTCTTCAAAGGAAGTCAGTACCAAACTTAAATAAAAGCAATGGAATCTGATGGATTTTTTCATCTTCCAACGTGACTGGAACACTTTCATTGTGCCGTGAAAGTTTCCTTTTTACAGGAATAAAGTTTATGCTTATGAACTCTACCAACTGCGCTTAAAACGCAAACTTTTACCGACTTGGGTTATTACCTAACCCCACCCACCCCCCTGCAAAATTTTTGGGGTACATGCATCATTTTCTTAAGTTAACTGACCTGGTTGCTTATAACACGGTTCAGTCTATAACATAGTTGGGATCTATGACTCCCAACTACTGTGTTATAGTGGTGTCACACTGTACTTATTTTCATGTTGTTAAGTTTACTTTTGGTGTTGCTGTGGCATGTGATCCATATTTCGTGAACATAACAGTATTTTTGTTCTGCATTCATATGAACTCAAAATTTTAAACCTTTGCAATTTCCATTTCCTAGATGTTATATATATATATATATATATATATATATATATATATATATATATATATAATTACCGAGTTTTACATTTTTTGAGGTAGTAAGTCAGCTTGTTGGGAGTTTATAATTAATTTTGAAAATCAGGAGAGTGGAATAAAATATTGTTCAATGAAATTGTATAATAGTTTTCTGAAAGAAAACAATTATTTTATATAAATAACCAGTTTGAGAGGAAATCAGTTAGTCATGCAAGGATACTGCTAATACTAATGTAGCAGTAAATATGAAACCTGAAATGACACATTTTCTAGTGTATTTAATAATTATAGGTTACTGCATTTTTATGGGAAAATATGAACAAGTTTTTCAGATGGCTGTACTGCACGACCTTGGGAGTGCAGTATAGCCATCCGACAAAACGAGTTCATATTTTCCCATACAAATGCAGTAACCTTTTTATTATATGCTCATTTTCTTATTCTACCCAAGGCTTAATTATATAAACAAAAATACACTACAAGAAACAAAGTAACTGAATGTATGCCGTATTCCAAACTAAATACCCAAGTGTAGATTCATCATTACACAACAACATTAATAATGTGCATGTAACTCTGCCCAGATACATTTGAACTTGGTCGCGCGCTAGACATAATTTCGCAAGAAAATGGTGTTTTGGTCCACTTAAAATTGAAATTTGGAGTCATATTGTGAATGAATGCGCATTGCAACAACTTTTCCATTTGATCTGGAATGAATAGATTTTGGTAATTTTTTTTATTCGACGAAATTTCGTGATTATGGACTGGATTTATCTACATGAAGTGCATCGGATTTCAGTCAGTAGCGTCTGTGCCAATTCTACATGAAATATACATTGGATTGAAGCAGTGAGGGAAGAAGCGTGTTGACATCTGCAAGTGTGTTTCTCTTCTGTCATTGAATGTTTCAGATCATAATGTGGGAAAAATACGAAGTCTTTCATTTGCAATTATCGAAAAGACGCTGTGGAATTTAATGTTTATTTCATTTTGAGTGCAGTAAGGAGGATGTAATTGCACTTGGAATATACTTGAAATTACAGTACATTTTCAAAATGTGTAATCAAGCTTGAGATCCCATGACGTGGCTCATGTAATTTGGATTTGCAGAACTAAGAAAGTACATTTGAGGAAATTCAGAATGAAAAACTGTAAGTATATTTTTTGCCATTCTTATTACCAGCTAAAGAAGACAGTTTATGCCTTGTCACTTGCATGTTATTTGTAAGGACCCTGTCTGGCAACTATAGCTAGCCTAAATCTGAAACAGTGTATGAATAAAGTTAACGCGGAATGTGCCAAAGCAGCTGGTATGCGGCAGTCCATGAAACGTCTGCTTTAGTTCATTCAGAAACAAATTGTTTGTTTACAATAGAAAGTAGTTCCTTTATTCACATGAATGCAATATGAATTGAGCATGTGAGTTCAATATCGTAAAATATTGCACAATTCTGACAATGTAAAGTTAACAGAGAAAAAAATGAGCATATAATAATGTGTAGTATGAATGTGGTTGTTTTATTTTGTCACATCTTTATATATCACCTTTGAATAACTTTTATAATAAATTTAGCAGATAAATGGCTGCTGCATTTTCAGAAAATAAAAGTCTGGTAAGAGCCATTAGAATTTTAAGATCACTTACATATATAATCAGCCTTTTGTAGAGGTTTCATTAATCTGGATTAAATTTACTATAATGTGTAAGTATCTGAATTCAGTGGTCATCGATGGGTACAATTTCCCATCATTACCATATATAGTGATCCATTTACTCAAGAATACACGTTAGTCTATTCAGACGAGGTGAACATAAATATATCTGTGTTAATGGGATTAAACCGTTCTTAGTATTTTGCAAGTATAGTCTGGTTTAATTAGCTCACCTGAGGGAGGTTGTATTTCTGGACAGACTTTCTATATAGGACAAGTGATGAAGTGCAGCATCCATCCATATTAATGATGCATATTTGCATCTGATTAATTGAACTCATTAAAACTCTAGATGCCAAATTTCTGATTATATTTTGTATACAAGCTCATATCATCAAGAATTATGACTGTGACATGTTTCATTATTAGTGACAACTTTACATGTTAATGAGACATCTTGGTATCCAAGTGTCGGCATTTGTTACCGCTATTAGAGGAAGCGTTTCTGATCAGATTTTGATCAAACTTGGATATGTTTAAGATCTCACCTGAATCTGATCATGATCAACATCTGCCAATGTATTAATGAGGCATTTTTGTCATCAGATTGACTGACTTTGTTGCCACTCTGTATTTCTGATCACATTTCATAGAACTTGGTAAGTGTATAAAACCATATTATCAAAATCTTGGACAAATCTGATTATGAGCAGTATCAGCACATATTAATCACTTTTTAGGAGAAAAAAGTGAGCAATATCAGACTCACTTGGGCCTCTTGTTAATATTACTTCCATTGATTTGACCTTCAGTCGATTTCAGTGAGTAACAATAATCAATTGCTGGTCATTTAACATTCATCTGACAAGACTAAAATATGCTGGTGACCAGTGGTATTTGCTATGTTCAAGCATTACTTGAGTATCTCTGGCTGCATAAGTGAAGAATGAGCCATTGCTTTTTACTTAAAGTGTTCTGCTCATTTCTTTTTGGCTTTACCTTTTTTGTTTTAGTCAGTATTTGTGCAGGTAAGCTTTGCTGTCAACTAACAGGTCCATTTCTTGTTAAAGGAAACAAATATGCATTATGTTCCTTGCTATGCAGCAAGATCAATATTCAGCTTAGATTGAAAAAGAAACAAACTCTGGTCTCTAAGGTAAAGCATTTTACCCTACCTAATGTAATAGTCACAGTATGTCAGTTAAAGAAATTTCATGAGATTAAAGCACATCATAAGAACAGTGTCCTTGCACATTTATATATTTTATGTATATTCTAGAAGAGCGAACTCCCTTTGTCGACGTTTTGGAACTTTCCACTGTTTTTGAGATGTATATATTCCCGGGTTAAATGGTAAAAATACATTAGGCATGTATGTTGTAGGATCTGATATAATGTTGTAGTGTGATTTTAACAGCTGTTTTGCTCCCATGAGATAAACAAAGATTGAAGACACATTGATTTAGAAATATGATTTTTACATTTTTTTTTTTTTTAATCAAAAAAGAGGCATGTACACTTACAATTTCTTGTGCTAGTATTGCATTGAATATGCTTTGTATTTGAGTCATCATACCAAAATAATTGTTTCAGTCCCCATTTGGCATTTCTTTACAGTCTTCTGTTTTTACATTTTCAGCGGAGATGCAACAGAAATTACTTTAAAAGATCTAAAACCAGCTACAGAATTCCATTTAAGGTATGTTCTAGTAGTTATTACATAAATATCAGATCCAACTTGATTTTAACATACCCCAAATTTGAAGATGTGCATTATCCTGTATATTATGAAATGAAGCATTTTAAGAGAATCAAAGTACTTGATATATCTCATAATCTTTGTTATATACTTACAACAAGACAGGAATCCGAATCTGTCAGTAGTATATTATGTTTTTGATTTGAGAAGTGTCCACACCCAGTTGTCTTCCCATGTAAGAAATATTTGGTACCTGCATATAAATCATTTTGCATAAGACCACGTTGATTATATCAGGATTTTGGGTTTCACTGGTCTTATTCATGAATTGAAGTTAAAAAATACGTGTGAGAGTTACTTCCCAGTCTGAATTTCAAAAGAGTGCTTGGCTTACCGTATGTACTTGATTATAAGTTGAGTCAGACAGCAAACAACCAAGATTCTGATCTGCCATGGCATAATGTGCCTGCAGATCTGTGGAGTTTGTCCTACTGATTACTCCTGACAAACTGCACAGACCCAGATCTGCTCGCGCATTATGCGATGGCAGATCTAAGTCTGTGCAGTTTGCAGTAATCATCTTATTAGCAAGTATATACAGTACAATAACAACTTAAAAGAATGTTCTCTGGCCCTAAAAGAGTGAAAAGATAATCACTGATAGATTTTCATCATCTTTGCAGTTTTTATGCATATAATGAGTTCATAGGCAGCAATTGTTTCAGTCTTTGTATTGTCATTTCTAAATCTACCATGCTTCTGTTTGTTGATGAAAAACATCAATAAGAAATTGCAAGACAACATCACTTCTTTCATAGAAACCTCGTTCATTGGCATTCTATTGTTCTTTTAATTACAGGGTATGTGCATTGTTAGATGATCTGCGAGGGAACCCTACAGAGCCAATCAGTTTTAAGACCTTACCCTGTGAACCAGACCCTCCCCAACCCCCAAAGCTCGTACAGAAAACAAAGACTACATTGATGATGAAGTGGAGTGTAAGTAATAGTACATTTAATTGCCTGTTTAATAAATATTTGTACATTGAACATTTATTTGTGATTCTTCCATCAGAGTAGGTCATTGTTAGATGATATTCCTTCCCCTTTCATATCATTTTATGCCTAACTTGTATTAAAACAAAAGCTCTATATCCGCTTTCATATGATTTTATGCCAACCTTGTATTAAAACAAAAGCTTTATCTGATGACAAGACCACTTCCAGCTTTTCAAAGAATTTAAAAAATGGGCCATAAATGTCAGTAGGAGAAATACTCTTGAGTTTTAAGAACAAACACAATGTTGCAGTTGGGATAACAAAAATTGTTGTGAAATTTAATTTAAGGAGAAATTTTGAGGATGTGATTGAAACTGATGTCTGGACTTGCATCTCCCTCATCCATCCAAGTTGAGATTCTGTCCATCATTTTGAAAGCTTGTGTACTGCATTATTTGTAAAACTTGTACCCACATATACTCACTTACAAGTTGAGTCAACTGCAAACATTATAGACCCGTATCTGTCACCACATACTAGACTGACAGATCAGAGTCAGTGTTCAATCTGCTGATTAGTCCTAACAAACACAAACTGCATACATCCAGATATGCTGGAACATAATGTGATGGCAGATCTGGGTTTGTGCAGTTTGCAGTTGAATTTGACTGATAGGCAGGTATATATGGTAGGTGTACTCTTTTAATTCTGATTCATACGAACAGCTTAGAATGATGTTGCATATTTCATATATAGTGATGCAGTTTGATCCGTATTTGATAGTGATAGTTGCAGTGGTTACCCAGCCTAATTATTGATCAGTCTGCTATCCCAACATAGGCCATCACCTCCATTATCAACTTGCATGGAGTTGGATGTGATATTTGAATTACATGAACCACTTTATAGAAAAATAATGAACAAATTAAATGTCAAAAGGAAAATACTAAATATTATTAATTTCAGCAGTTTGCTTATGGGCATAATGCCACAAAAATAACTTCTGATTGATGAAAACTTGTTGTTTAATGACTGATTAGCATTACATGTGATGACAAGCCTTAATTGATAATTTATAGAAATATGTTCATCAGGAATATGGTATCAGTCTGCATATTACTTTATGACCTTAAAAATAAGACATCTTTGACTGGATTAGTAATTTAGACCAATTTGCAGTTCCCTCTTTATGCATGCCTGCAAGAAGTAAGCAATTCAAAACAAGGCAATGTGAACTTGTGAGTAAACATATCATTCTAGCACACTTGTAAATGTAACACACCTTCTGATTGGTTGAACAAAGAATTTGCAGCAGCAGAATCTGTGATATACTTTGTTAATTCTATATGCCATTACGATATTGTTAATCTCTCGGTGAAGCATTGCTTTGGATTATATTTTATAAAATTAGCAAATTGTCTAAAGTATGTTGCAAGGAGATAATTTGGTATTTGTAGATTTGAGGACACTAATGCAGATATGTTTTACCAGCTAGGCTGACAACAGCAAACCTCAATTTACAAAAGTAAAAGCACCATTTTTGTCCGCAAATCCTTGGAACACAAGACATTAGTGGCTTGTTTCTTAAATTCGAAATGGTGTCAAGCATGTGCAGTGTATAACCGAACATGTAGAAGGTTAGCATTGTGTAGAAAGTTACTTCATATTTTTTTTTCTACAAGATAGTGTATATAAAATTAATGATCTTAAATGGTATCTTTCTTTTAAAATTATTCTATGAATATGAACTTCTTAAAGTTCAGCTTAGTAATTTTCTTTATTATTTGCAGCTACCTTGTGAAAATGGTGCAAAAATTTCAACCTATACCTTAGAATATGATGAGGTGAGTGAAATACAGTTGAACATTAGTAATCCAAACTTGTTATTGGATGCTCTGCTGAAAAGTCAAGTGCTGCCTGCCTACACCAGGTTTTCCTCAGGTTATACAAGGTTTTTGTAGATCAAAATTTGAATAAAGCTTGTTGAATATGGATCTCTTAGATGCACATGGCTTGATCTGATACACAGTCAGGGAAGTAGACTTTGTCAAGGTGCATTTAGAACTTAACCCTGAGAATACTTTTATTTTGAGACCATCGCTTTATCAAAGGAAATTGGCTTTTCGGTATTTTCGTTTGAGTAAAGTAAGTGAAATCAGAATTACCTGTCGTATCAATATGTCACAGTATATAGACAGTTTAAACCGAAGATAAGTTTGTGGCTGCCATAACAGTGACATAAATAAAAGTATTATTTAAATCATTGCATTACATGAAAACCTTTCAGAAAGATTTAATAATATTTTTTGAATCCCTATTCCACACTGAAAACCTTGCCATAGATGCTCCCAGAGTGTGCAGTTGCATTATTCACACAACATTTATCAAGTCTTTCTGAAAGGTTTTCATGTAAATCAATGATTTAAGTATTACTTTTATGTCACTGCTGTGGCAGCCACAACCTTATCTTCAATTTAAACTGTCTATATACTGTAACGTATTGATATGACAGGTGGCTCTAATTTCATTCACTTTACTCAAACGAAAATAACAAAAAGCCAATTTCCTGAGATAAAGTGATGGTCTCAGAATAGGAGTATTCTCAGGGGTAAGTTCTAAATGCACCTTGACAATCATGCACATGGAAAGTGGTGATGCACAAGAACTCCTGCAAATTAATCTCAGCTCGCGCATATAAAACTGTACTCTGCACAGTATATAACTTTATTCAGCCATTCACCCTTTATCATAACTGTTTTTCTTTGGCTTGAAATAAATGGTTATTAAACTAAATTTGATTGGCACATTGGGCCTCATAAGAAGCATTGTGTTGAAGTTTGAACCTTGCATCAAGAAAGTTTTATAAATGCATGTTTATAATACAGGCTATCTAGAAGACCCATTATGCCATACTCCCAGCATTGTTCATCTTTAGATGATGAATTGGTTTTGCAAATACTGGCTGAGGATTGTGAAGAAGGCAATTTTGTTTTAAAGTTTGGAAGTATATCAGATTAGAGGAGCTGGGAAAGTGTTGTGGAGATACCAGAGAGTGTTTTTAAACCCAAAAATGGAATTAAATACAAATCCAATGTAAATGCTGGATGGACAAAAACAGACAGCATGCTAGTCAACCACTCATTTCAATGCTATTTCAAAATGTAGAAAAGATAGACAAACAAGCCGAATTAAAATAGACAATTTAAAAGTAGATTGCACTTTTTTGTTTCTTTTCTTGTCACAATTTAGCCCTGTGGGATCATGTGCCACAAAAGTCTATATTTCTAGCATAAAATTAATGATAAATCTAATAAAGAAGAATCAAAAAATGACATTTCAAAATAGTTATATATGTCTTTGATCAAAATACCTCAGAACAAGTAGTCTATGACATTAGTGTACTTATAATCCTAAGACAGAATTATGGAGTAGTAAATCTGGCATTTTAGTCAGTAGAGTGCTAATTTAAAAAAGTTAGACTTTGGCAGAGCTTATGGTAGCGAAAAATCTTATTTTGGAGCAGAATTATCCAAAAGATAATACAATGGTGGCAAAATATGTGGAAGGGAAACTCCATGGCCAATCATCAGAATGGCAAAGCTTTCATTTGAGAGTGACACTCCACGTAACAAATCACATAGATGAGGTGGTATTATGTCACTTGTATATAGGACTCATATACATTACCCATACATATGTCCTGAAGAGTGAATCTTAACCAGAACCAAAGTGCATACCCTGCCAGTATCCACAGATAGTACAATACATTGTTGTCAAGTGTACTGACTCTCACCCCCATGCAACAAGGTTTTTTATGTGTGTTTAGCTAAAAAAAAAAGGCAGTTTATTTAACCAATTTTGATCCTGTAATTAAAGGATTTATATTTTTATTTTTGCTTTATTTTATTTTATTCATATGCCTTTGAAAGAAATTTAACAGAGTTATCTTTTAGTTTTGATGTTATATGTTTGCATATTTATGTCTGTTTGGAAGGGGTTTTTTCCCTCACTTTTTCCCTTTACATTTGTAGAGCTTAACATGTATTTGGCCTAGGATGTGTTGACATGCCATTAAACCATATACATGCTATGCTTTACCTAATCTGACCATGAGGGGGTAATGCCCTAGTTCACTAAATATCTCATATTTTCTTAAAATGGAGGGTGATCAGTTTCATTTTTTATTGCATGCTTTGGAATTTGTGAACTTTTCATCAAACATAAAATCAGTATTCAGGATGAAAATGTCCTAATATCCTGTATTTAGTCTTGTATATCTCCGAGGAAGAAATGAGGATTTCCTTAACTGTGAGGAATTCTTTAACTTCTTTTTTTTTTAAGAATCAAAGGACTACAGTGTGTACAATTTTAATACTAAAAAGTGCTATTTTAATACACCTTCTACCACCCCACCCCCCAAAAAAGAAAATGTTGAGTGAATTATGTTCTGATGTTGCCCTTCTGCCCATCTTCGACCAGTTTGATTTCTGCACAATGACTTTAGTTGTCTTCATCTGCAGTTACCAAGCTTTGTGGATTTACTTGCACTTTGAGTAAAGAAGAATCCATCAGTTTCAAGCTCAAAAGCTTGAAGGTCATCACTGTAACTGAAAGAAGGAAATGGGTTTTTTAACACAATATCTCAAGTTCACCAGCCTCTACAGTTACCAAGCTTTGCACTTGGGAAAGAAGAACCCTATCAATTGCAGAGTCAGAAGGTCAAGGATCATTATTACTGTGACTGAAAAAAGAAGAATAGTTTCTGCACATTACCCAAGTTCTCCACCATCTACACTTGTCAAACTTTGTGGATTGCTTGCAATAGGGGTAGGGAAGACTCTAAAGGTCAAAAGTCTAGGTCACTTTGAAAGAAGAAAAATAGTTTCCATACAATAACTTGAGTCCTCCATCTATGGTTGCCAACCTTTGATGATAGCTTGCAGTTATTCTAAGGAAGAACCCAAGTGATGAGTCAAAGGTCAAGGTCACTAACAGAAAGAAGATTAGTTCTACATCAAAGACCTGACCCAGATTTTGTGGATGGCTAGCACTTAAAGTGATGAAAAAGCGTAATCATTTTGATCTTGAAAGGGCAAAGGTCAAGGTCACTCAGACTGAAAGAAGACAAATGGTTACTGTGCAAAAATGTCAGTTTTCAGTTTATAGGACTATTAAGCATGGGTATAGGCATACAATGTGCCATTCATGGTACTCTTGTTCATTCCTTGCATTGTATCTGCTTCTCACAAATATTGTCAGAAATATTGTAAGTATGATAATGCAGAATCTCAATTTCAGGGAAGTTTTTGATAAATTTAGTAAAACTTGGAGCCAGATATTTAGATGGAACCTTCCAAATGTTTGTCAGCTTTTACATTTAAAAAACAAAGACTTGTATGCACAGAGAAATTTATGAAAACAAACCAGACATTTACTTCAAACCAAGTTTTCTTGGAACTGGAAACTTTATGTGTGCTGGCTGGGAAGGGGTGGTGGTGGATTGTGTGGAATGAATAAAAATATTCCTGATTCTTGTTGTATTTTTCTTGCTCCAAAGCAGAAAAAGTTGACTTCTTGTCTATCCTTATGTAGGATAGTCTTAAGAAAGCTTTGTGTCTAGACTTTTCTAATTAGTTTATGAAATTAGTCACACATTATATACAGCTGCTTATTATAAGTATAGTTTTTCTCAGGCTTGTGTTGTTGGCATAGAGTTAAGTTTAGCGCAGGTCTTAATTTAAAGTAAGATTCACTTGAACAAGGTCAGGTGGTGATCCTTTGTCAACTCTCTCTCCCGTTGAGGATTGCTCTATTAATGGCATGGAACAGAAGAGCTTATATGATGGCCTTTTGTCCTTTCACCATCTGCCATCCATTTGTGTAATCTTGCTATAAATACTCCTGCTAAACAACTGGGAGGACTATCACCAAGCTGTACAGATTTGTTCATCCCATTGTCTTATTGGTCCTAAATAAAAATGGTGTCCCTTGGACATTAAGTATGGCTGCCACAGTACCTAATTATTTTTGTGCTATTTTGAGAACCATGTTACTGCTACCACTCCTTAATAGATGATCTTATAAACATTGCATTTTCACTGAAAGACTTCTTATGACATCTTTTTAGTTGTAAATAAAAATCTGATGATCTGAAGTCAGATATGGCATCCATGGAATGATTGGTCATATTAACATTGTTTTCACCAAAAGACTAATTACTTTGTCTGGTTGGTGCTAAATGAAATTGGTTCTGAGCAGATATCCAAAATGGCCACCAGGCAGCCATCTTTAGAATCTTGTTATTGCTATTCCTCTTCAACAGAATGTTACATCAACATGGGTTTTTTTTTTTTACCAGATATGTGATGGTGTCTGGTTGATTCTAAATGAAAATAATGCCCATCCAACATCCAATACATCCAGTATGGTGACTGTCTTTAAAAAAAAAAATGGGGGGGTGCTATTCTTTCTGGGTGGATGGTCATATCTATCGACATGGGGTTTTCACGAAAAGAATTAGTATGCTATCTAACGGATCATAAATGGAAATGGTAACAGTCTTAATTTCAATATGGTTACTAGATAGTAGTTAAAGAGAATAATCCTATGGGAATTCTGAACATTCTTTTTGTCAGTAGAGTATCAGTTCCTTCCAGCAATTCTTGTTATTCAAGCACTTTGAAATTTGTTATAAGAAACTTTTCCTTTCAGGTGAAAGGGTTGCTGATTTAGGCTTTATGAGTGCCAAGTACTTCTAAATGTCGTCATTAACCAAATATTTGGTAATTTTGAAAAAAATTGTATAGTTCTTTTAGTTTCGGTTCTTTTTTTACACTGAATGAGCTATCAGAAGCATATGATGTTATGACCATAAACATTTATTGTTTTACAGGGATTGGGAACAGGTAACTTTGTTGAAATATATAATGGTCTCCAGCGACAACACAAAGTGTCCAAACTCCAAGCATCTACCAGATACACCTTCCGATTGGCAGCAATAAACAGCGTAGGAAAAAGGTAATCAGATAAACATAGAAATTGCATAATATGTCTTCAGACTGTTCTCATATAGGTATGCTGAAATTACTTAATAGTCTTCAGTCTATTGTGATATAAGTATGTTACTTAATGGGTCTTCAGTCTGTTGTCATATAGATATGCTGATATTACTTAATAGGTCTTCAATCTGTTCTCATATAGGTATGCTGAAATTATTTAATGGGTCTTCAATCTGTTCTCATATAGGTATGCTGAAATTATTTAATGGGTCTTCAATCTGTTCTCATATAGAGATGTTGAAATTACTTCTTGGGTTTTCAGTCTGTTCTCATATAGGTATGCTGAAATTATTTAATGGGTCTTGAATCTGTTCTCATATAGGTATGCTGAAATTACTTAACGGGTTTTCAGTCTGCTCTTTTAATTTACATACATAAATTATATGTACCTTTTACAGCCAAATGTAAACAATATCCTAAATATCTGAGTACCTGGAAAAATAATTTCTCTAATATTCTGCATCACCAAAATGACATCATCAGTTCCAGGACTTTGCATTATCATACCTGATACACTTGAAAAATGAAAATAGTCTTAAAATTAGCAACATATTGGTGGTTGGTTGGTTTCTAGTGGCACAGTTAACACATTATTGTTATATCATGTCGAAGAAATTGGAGCTAAGTACCTTTTCCAAGGATGTGTGGGCATTTAACTGATTACATGTCCAATGCACAACCAACTGAGCTTCAATGGCACCCATCCAGTATTTTATCTACCCATGCGTCATGCGTCAAATACACAGAATTTTCCGATTTGACGCACAAAGTCGAAGACAGTTTGTAAATTGACGCACCCCAATGTTATGTTTTGCTGATTAACACAAAACAAAGGTTTGGTCTAAAACTCGTTGCTGGTATGTAAATTGACGAACGCAGTGTTATATTTTACGGATTAACACAAAATAAAGGTTTGGTCCCACTACTTCATTGGCTAGGTTACAACTTGCTCAGACAGGGAGAACACTCGCACATCAGTTTCATACGCTGATGTTATCATAATACACATAGCGTTACAACTGAGTGTGGAGCCTGGAGCTGACCTTATGTGACCTGTAACTGTCACATCATTTGTAGCAACAGGATGTTAGAACCATAAATCACCACACACAAGAAAGAGGCAAAAAATAAACCTGTGATTTTACAGTGATTCTCACGAGAAACTATTATTTTATGTGCATCCTTGTCTCGCAAAGAAGCAACAATTTCCATTCCCTCAATTGTATGCCTTGCATTGTTCCAAGATACTATCAGCATTCGAACAAAAATGGCGTCCAAGGTAAAAAAACTTCAAATAGATCTGAAACAAATGAAATTATCATTTGGACCGCGTTTGTACAACCGACCGTCAATAATAGTATTGCTGTCAAACCAGTGGAGCCTTCATCATCTAAAGATGAGGTAACTGTTACTTGTAAGATAAAACGTAATTTTATGCAGCAATGGTTGAAAACATACAGCTGGTTACGTTTTCAAAAAGAAGTTAAGTGAAGAATGTGACAGTGAAGACGCATTTACGTTTTGCCATATATGTACAGGGTCTAAAATAAACCTCGATGACCAAATGTGCAAAAAACAATAACTTTCAGAACAGTACACTGGGTAGGCATGCTGGGTTGCCAGAAAACAAACTGTTGATTGAACTCCATAACACTATCCAATGTGAATGGCATTTTGTCCAAGTCTCAACATGTCTTGATTCCGAGGTCACGTGCACTGCTTATTCCGCTACACTCGGAAATGAACACAATTATGAAACCTAAAGTTGTTTACTTCATGTACTCTTATAAATGACCACAAGTACATCTCTGGGTCTTTCTGCCTCTGAATTCAATCACTGTAAATATCAGTATATTTTCCGACCCAGCCGCCAGTCAAAGCCTTTGAACTTGCTGCCCAGCTATTGCATCATGTTCTTTTGACATACTCTTATAATGGCAACATGTACATCAGGAGGTCTTTCAGCCACTGAATTCTGTAATTGTAAATATCAGCACAGCTAAGTGATCAATACATTTTCTCACTAAAGCAGGTGGCTGAAGCAGGACTGGCAAGTCTTTGAATTTTGCCGCCCACCTATTACATGTGTACGGAGGACTCCCGCCTAAGTGATTTTCTGCGTCCCAGATAAAAAATTGGCATCCAGTACGCGTGATTAAGCGTTTCTGAGACCTCTGGAAGGTTCACAACACCAGACAGATTTTAATGTAGTTTTACAAACAAGACATAGCAGCGAAAGTGCTACTTAAGTGTGTACATTGGCTGAGTGTAAAACACATCCCATTTTTAAAATACAAATCTCTTCTTAATTTAATACACAACTTAACGGCTAAAGAAATTGATGCCGTTGGCATTTTGAAGAATTCAGCCTTTTAGTATGGCTTGGCCACTACCTGTTCAGAGGTACTGGAGAGCCTATCAAAACGTTGTTGAGGATAGTCTTATATGTGACCCGCAAAATTCGTCATTTGTGACAGCAATGGCAGATGAAAGTACTGACATAGCCAACAATAAACGCCTTGTCATATATGCTCAGATTATTTCTGATGATATGAAACCATCAACAAGATTTTTAACAAATAGAGATTGTTCAGATGCTTCTGGCAAAGGAATTGCCTTATTGGCTTTAGTCACATTATGTAACTAATATTTTTGTTGTGTATTTAAACAATATAATTATTTTTTAAAAACTGCTTTAGACTGATCATCGGCTTGTATAGGACTCATCGGTTTGGATTTTGACTCATTGTTTTTTGCCTTGATGAGTCAAATGACTTACATGAAGCCATTTGTAGATAAAACACTGCCCATCGCACTTAGAGCCTTTGAAGTTCTTATAATTGACTTGTCAACTGCTATCAGTCAGATTCTGTGTTATCAACGACTGTATTGCAGCACTAACCAGCTAGACTGTGAGCCCACTCATAGTTGTTATGCTGTTCTCTCTCAGCGACTTGTTTGCCCAATTTCTTACTGACTGAATTTGGACACCTGGCAATTTCTTCCTGTATGTCCTGTACAAATTCATATTGCTAGAACTGTTTTACGCAGTTTTGTCAAAATTGTTGGAACTTACTTAGCAGTGTTGTCAAGGTATTTCTGCTATTGGTTTTGTATTTTGTGAACAAGTAGATTTATTGGGCAGAACATTGGTTGATTGCACAGTGCAAGGTGACTTTGATCTATGATTGGGCAATCTCTAACCATGCAGTGTGGATTAAGTCCATATTACATGGATTATTTTCAAAATAACAAATACAGCATCCCATGATATGAAACAAATGCTTTGAAAGTATAGATCCTTGGTTTTGATTTCTGAGAGATTCCAGGAAAATGTATATCCTGAAGCAGTGTTATAAACTTGTGAATGGGCTGATAGTTGTACCTGTTCTGTGGAGGAGTTGAAGATCTGATAATTGAAAGCCTGATATACTCTTGCATTGCTTTTTTGGGGAAGGAGGTAGAGTAGGGAAGAGGAATTAAAGAAGTTATGAAATTACTTCATAGATTGCAAGATAAACTAGGTTTCTTTGAGTTTGAGATTGCTTTTTGCCTGCATCACTTTCTGGATGCAGCAACAGTAATGGCATTGGTCTTTTCCAAAATGCTAAGATTGTCAATGTTTTGAAACCCATACGCCATTGAATTTTAGTTCACATGTAGTATATGCCTTAGAGTCCAGCCTGGTCCACAAGTAGTGTATGCAGTACAGTCCAGCCTGGTTCACAAGTAGAATGTTAAGTACAGTCCAGCCAGGTTCACAAGTAGCATATGCAATATATGCAATACAGTCCATCCTGGTTCACAAGTAGCAAGTGCAGTACACTTCAGCCTGGTTCACAAGTGGCATATGCAATACAGTCCAGTCTATTTCACAAGTAGCATATGCAATATATGGATTACAGTCCAGCCTGGTTCACAAGTAGCATATGCAGTACAGTCCAGCCTGGTTCACAAGCAACATATGTCATACAATCTGTCCTGGTTGACAGATACATAGTGTCATTTGGAACCATTGCTCATTGCTGCGATTTCTAGCTGTGTATGAAATCTGTCATCAGTCTAATTCTATGTAGGTTACAAGATTTTATTAGATTTTAGCAAGTGTGAAACTGTTTTAAAAAATGCTAGACCTTCATTCAACCATATTTTAATCCATAATTTATAATGATGAGAAATATTTAGTGTACTTGCCAGATATTTACAAAACTCTTACATGCATCTCCAGAAGCAAATTCTGTATCTTAAGATGGAGTCAGTAACCCATTTCATTCTGTTCATGTATTTTTCTTTCTAAAGAAAATGTGGCTTAAATCTTCTCTTGACTAATTTCAACTTTTTTGTCCCAAATTGTACCTACTTGAGTTTAAATGTGCAGTGGAATTGAGGAGTTTGTTTGTTAGTTAATTTTCAAGAACAGGATTGGTAAAATTATAATGTGTTTCGAAATATATTGTCTCACGTTGACCTTATGGAACTTGAGCAACCTTTTAGATTCCACAATTGTTACAAGCAATTTTAAAGTATTCTAAATTTGTAGTCCATATTTATTTTGAATAGAGTTTGTGTCCACACGATTAGGAAAATGTTCATAGGAATAGATATGTATAGCTGAGCACAGATTTACATTTCTATTCTTTTCAGCGGGTTCAGTGAACCTGTTACTTTTTATACAAGTGGTTCAGTCCCTTCACAACCTGATCCTCCAATGTTGTCAGAGTGTTCTGTCCATGCTCTCACTGTCTCATGGATCAGGCGGCCAAATGATGATGAATTCGTTCTTCAGTTTGAAGATGAGTCTACGGTAAAGAGCTTATTTCTTAAAATCCCCATCCATCAACATGTATGTATATATCTCTATTTTTGGTATTGGTTTTTTTATTTTTTATTTTGTCTGTATTGACTCAAACGATTTCGAACAACATTGATCCTTTCTACCATTGCAAAATGCACTAGCAGATCATGTCAATGCTGTTTGCTTTAAAGATGATCACTTGTAAATAACAAAATTAAATTTAGGTTGGTATCCCTTTTATTGTACTAATTTTTATTGAATTTCTATTACCAAGTAAGATAATTAACATTGAAAAGTATGGGAAAAAGTGCAAGGTCTGTGTTGTTAACAAATTTGGCAAACAGGCCCAACACAGTTCAAGCAGGGTCTAGACCATTCACATTCTGGTAAGCAGGGTCTTCATTGTTCACAATTTGGTAAGCAGGGTCTACACCATTTACAATCTGGTAAGCAGGGTCTTCATTGTTCACAATTTGGTAAGCAGAGTCTACACCATTTACAATCTGGTAAGCAGGGTCTTCATTGTTCACAATTTGGTAAGCAGGGTCTACACCATTTACAATCTGGTAAGCAGGGTCTTCATTGTTCACAATTTGGTAAGCAGGGTCTACACTATTTACAGTCTGGTAAGCAGGGTCTTCATTGTTCACAATTTGGTAAGCAGGGTCTACACCATTTACAATCTGGTAAGCAGGGTCTTCATTGTTCACAATTTGGTAAGCAGGGTCTACACCATTTACAATCTGGTAAGCAGGGTCTTCATTGTTCACAATTTGGTAAGCAGGGTCTACACCATTTACAATCTGGTAAGCAGGGTCTTCATTGTTCACAATTTGGTAAGCAGGGTCAATACCATTTACAATCTGGTAAGCATGGTCTTCATTGTTCACAATTTGGTAAGCAGGGTCTACACCATTTACAATCTGGTAAGCAGGGTCTTCATTGTTCACAATTTGGTAAGCAGGGTCTACACCATTTACAATCTGGTAAGCATGGTCTTCATTGTTCACAATTTGGTAAGCAGGGTCAATGCTGTTGACAGAATAAAATGGAATATTCAGATTCTTCTCAAGGTGATTGCTGTCAAGAAGGCTTTTTTTTTTTTAAAGCATTATATCAAGTTGAGAGATGTCAAGAATCCATTGTGCACTATAGCATTTAGAACTGCAGTTTGTGAAACTACTGGAGGTAAATAAGGTTAAGTAAACTTAACAAACTTTTGAGTTGAACACCATGTTTACCATCAGTACATCAGTCTTGAATCACACTTCTTGACTTTTAAATGCATGTTTACCATCAGTACATCAGTCTTGAATCACACTTCTGGACTTTTAAATGCATGTTTACCATCTGTACATCAGTCTTGAATCACACTTCTGGACTTTTAAATGCATGTTTACCATCAGTACATCAGTCTTGAATCACACTTCTGGACTTTTAAATGCATGTTTACCATCAGTACATCAGTCTTGAATCACTCCTCTGGACTTTTAAATGCATGTTTACCATCAGTACATCAGGCATGAATCACACTTCTGGACTTTTAAATGTATGTTTGCCATCAGTACATCAGTCTTGAATCACACTTCTGGACTTTTAAGTGCATGTTTACCATCAGTACATCAGTCTTGAATCACACTTCTGGACTTTTAAATGCATGTTTACTATCAGTACATCAGTCTTGAATCACACTTCTGGACTTTAAATGCATGTTTACCATCAGTACATCAGTCTTGAATCACACTTCTGGACTTTTAAATGCATGTTTACCATCTTGACAAGAGCGTTGCATGATGGTTTGTTACACATTACTGAAAACTGGCCCAACATATGGAAAAAAATTGAATTCCTTACTGAGAAGGTCTTGTTGGGGTTGGTGGTGATCCTTTGTCAACTTTAATTCTCTCTCTATCTCTCTCTCTCTCTCTTTTCCTTTTTTGCTCTTTCAGGAGACATTTTAGTAGATCTTTTGGGTGTTGCTTCCTGATAATGTTTACTTTGGTTATGCATGAAATGCATTTTAATTGGCCATATTTGTGCAATTGCTCTAAAGCAAGATTATTTACATTTATCTGGAAATAAATGCACCAGAACAACATTTCAGCAAACAAATAAGTGAATAAATAAGCAACTAGGCTTACTTCTTACATGCATGCATTATTTCAGTACTTGCATGAAATAATAACAATTGTAATAATCGTCATTATTGATAGATAGTAACTTGGTTGAATACAACTAATCTCCCCTTTAGCCCTTCACTGCTAATATAGTTAGCTTGTCTGGTCAATTATGAGAAGGTCTTGTGCTTGTGGCTTTTGTATGGCATCCTTAAGCAGGTTTTTTATTATCACTGCTCCTCTTAAACTGCCCAGGTCTATTCCATTTAAACAAACATGGTACCCAGGAAAGGCACTTTTTAAAAATAAACGCATATGTTGAAAACAACATAAACTTCTAAATTGCATCTATGGGTGACAATTCTTCTTTAAAAGTGCCTTCCCTGGGTCCCATGTATATTTTACTGGAACAGCCCTCGAAGGATATTAAGAAGGTTGGTGCAGAGCCATCCTGACAGCTAATTGGTCTTGAATGAAAATGACATCTCTTGGATATCAATATCAATATCCAATATCAAAATATTATCAGTAGTCCTCCTGAACCATTGATCATTATAAAATGGGGTTTTCACTGAAAGACTTCTTATTATACGTAGATTGTATTAAAAGCAAATGGTGCCAATCTGATGACCAACATGGCTGCTATTGTGACCATTGTGAAGAAAATCTTGTCACTCTATGGGAACAGATGGACATATCAATATGAGGTTATTCACTAAAGACTTAAGATGGTCTTAAATGAAAATGGTACTTGTCTGATGTTTAACATGGCCACCTTGCTGAATGTCTTGAAAATGCTATTGTTATTACTCCTTAACGTTCTTAGTCACTGTCTTCAATAAGTGAGATCTATGCAAATTAATGTGGTCATTTTGTTTTTGGTTGGCAGAACTTGTTGACTTTTTAGAGACCACACTTTTCCTCCGATTTCAGTATAAACTTGGGAAATAGATTATATCAAGAAGCTCTCACTCTGTTGTTAC
The DNA here is from genome assembly GCA_016617855.1 of Megalonaias nervosa. Taxonomy (NCBI): domain Eukaryota; kingdom Metazoa; phylum Mollusca; class Bivalvia; order Unionida; family Unionidae; genus Megalonaias; species Megalonaias nervosa. The sequence continues at coordinate 78,439 of JAECUM010001129.1, forward strand.
ATGACTAGGCTCATACAAAGTAACAAAGAAAAGAGTGAAGCCAACAAGCTTTGTAAATTTAACAAAATAATGTATTTCCCTAGAAAACAAGGTAAAAATATGAAAATGGACTTACTTTTTGTGAATATAATCCAAAAATTAATATGTCCTATCACTGAAAAGTTCTTATTGAATCCAAGTTCAAACCTCGATGAAGTTCCAAGATGGAAGGCAATGACGTCCTCTATAACCAGTTTTGTGCTGATGTGTCGACAGTTCCTTGTTGAGTCACCAAGAATATAATTCCGGCTTTTGAATTCCAAATAATTTTTAGTAAATGTCTTTGTCCAAGAATTTCGATGAAGAAGAGTATTTTCCAAGGTGAATAAATTATTTTAAATAATAAAAAACTCAATTCAAATGGCAACAACAGGAATACCTTTCATCCTCAAGGTATTGTTTACAAATGACTATAAAATCACTATGAACTAAGTTTTAACCCAACTAAAAATGCAATTTCAGACCCGTGTGATGGGTCATGTGATCACTCACTTCGAACAGCGCAGTAAAATAATATGGCAATTAGCACATAGGCTACTATAGCCTTAGCTAAGAATCAATCATTTCTACACTGGAAATGAATTTAAAAATAAAACGTTGTTTATTCAGACTAACATGTAGGCGAAGTATGACCTTGATTACGACCAATGATTTTCACTCAGTGTTTACCAAATTTTGAATCAAGGCCAGCTAAAAATACAATGAAGCAATACTTGTTTGCATTCTAATCAGGCTGAAAGAACTGAACTGAATTTACTGGGAAAAATGTCAAATCCAGTAGAAAAAATATCATTACAATAAAATGTAATGAAACAAAAATAAAATAAAAAGAAATTTAAAACTAACACACAAATAATTAAATTACATATAAAAATGTGTGCATAGTATGCCTTTACCTTTGGAAATAATTTTTATCAGAGATTAGTGAAATAACTTAAATTCTTATGATATAAAGCTGGGGAGGTGGTTTACTTAGAATATTATATAACACTGCTTTGTGAAGTGGTCAACTTTTAGATTTTGTGGTCAAGTGAGCAATATCAGGCATGGGTCTCTTGTTCCTGAAATTTTTGTAAATAAATACAAACATAAGATAATAACTCATTACATCTGGTATCTGGGAGACATTACTCATAGTTAATAACTGTGTCTTTTGTGTGATAATTAGCTTCATAATCAATGTATGTCTTGAATGAACTGTTTTGAATGCATTAAAAGGTGCTGATGTTTAGTTTGACTAAAAACGGGGAATGTCATACAGTCATCAGTACATCAACATTGGCATTTCTCTTAGTTACAATATGGATCAAGCTACTGTTGTTGCTGTTGATCCTTGATATCGTATTAAGGTGTCCTATATCAACCTTTGTTTGGATAGTTAAAGACACATGATTTAGACAAGGATAATATCTATACTTTTCATGAAGAATAATTTTAATTGGAAAATTTTACATCACAGAGAAGAATTACATTTTCATGGGGTCTTGGTTTTAAGATATAAAGACATTTTCAAACATTGCATTGGAAAAAATGGATCATAATACCAGATATGAAAGGCTAATGAAATTTTCTTTTGCATTACAGGGGCATGGTTTCATTCCTATTTATAATGGTCAGAATTTGTCATACATAAAAGATGGTTTAAGAAGAAATGCAGCTTACAGATTCAGAGTGAGTATGATGGACAAAGCTGGTATAGCCTGTCAGATATAAAATGGATACTTTTTTTATTTGCATACTGTGGATACATGCAAAAAGAGAATACAGGGTATTAATAGAAAGAGGGCAAGGGACCTTCTTGCAAGTTGACATTTAACCTGGGCTACTTCCATGGGAGCTCTTGCTCTGACCCCCAGATTACTTTTATTTCTTTAAATTTTTTTCCATTTAACCCTTTACACCCTAGGTACGCTTTTTTACACCTTTACCTTTGCCCCCCGTCTACGCCTAACTATGTTTTTACCTTTGCCCCCCATCTACGCATTTCTATGCTTTACACAGTATCTACTACAAATATGTTACATCTTCCTGTTAAATGTTGATTCAGGGGGAGGTAACCAAACGCTGGTCAAAAATAATAAATCATCTTTTTACGAACATTCGATTTTAATGATGTATTTCCTAACATTAGAACATATAAATCTAACTATAACCGATCAATTATACGTAGGGCGGTTTTCCACAGCCGCATCCAAAATGGCGTCATTTGCCGATTATAATACCTCGATTCGATGTAAATATTATGGCCTTTTCAACATATGTAAGTTACTTATAATTGTAATTTTTCCAAATATGATGTACAACATTCATTAGTAGAACATAATATTTGTGGACTTTTAAATTGTATCAACTAATGCAGTGTTCCTTGGATACACAATTTATTATTCATTAAGTTTCACTTATCTTAGCAACCAAGTTTATTGCAAAATCCATGTCAACCCATGGTCCCAGATAATCACTTTTTGATTGTATTCAATACAGTCTACATAGGATTTAAAGGTTTGATATTCCCTTTAATCAACCTTGTTTGAATTGATTTTGTTACATGACAGTAATGTTCAAATAAATTGAACTTGGATGGGTGGGACTGAGTTGTATATTGTATGTTTTTCTGTACAGATATTTAAGGTCTATTCTTGTTATTCTCGCTACTGTATACTTTATTTCAGTTAGCAGCCAAGAATGAGGAGGGTCAGAGTAAATGGAGTGATATAGTTGCATATCATACATCTCCTGACAGGCCCAGTCCCCCAGGAAAACCACAAATAAAGGGCAAAATTTATGCCAACTCCTTCCGGGTCACTTGGGGTAAGTGATGATGAAGAGGAAATGAATAGTTTATGAGCGCGGTTGAAAAATTGACTACAATTTTGTCTATGCATAATAATACTGGCTTGATTTATGACCCTTTTTGTGACTGATGACCCTTTTTCTGAATGGCAATGCACTGGCATCTCATTTCTGGCAGAGACCATGATGTCATAAAGAATATTAAGTTACTGTGGTACAGCTTTTGAAAGTCATGTATCTTGTATATTCGTGGCTATATTCAGCAGCATTTGAGATAGAATATCACTCTGTAAAGCTTCTACCCTGATATGCTTGTAGTTTTTGTTTAATAGTTGTAGCCAGAATCATACCACTGTTCTTGTGCAAGACACTTATGTTCCACAGAACACTTATTAAACTCCACATTTAATGGTTCATTGAAATAATACTGTAATCTATTTTGTTTTTTAGCTATTGTATATCATGCCATTTGAAACATCCTTGTCTCTTTCGATTTAAATCGAACAGCCTCAGCTCTTTGAAAGAGACTTGGATGTGCAAAGAAATGCTCTTCATAATAAAATAGGTGTAAAAATTAATGTTCATTGACATTTCAGCAATCAATGCAAATATCTTCATTTTGAATGTTATTCATGCAGAACCTTAAAATGAACAAAAACTTCAAGAAATTCTGTTCTTACAGTAGCTCAAGACTATAGCTTATTATTACTTTAGTGATGACACCTCAGTGAGTTCCTGTGGTGTCACTCAAGTTATTATGATATAAATAAAACTACCACAGACTTGTGGGCAATTCAGAAAGGACACTATTTCAGAGTTGCTAACCCTTATACATTTCCATAAATTAAAAGAATTTTTGGCCCCATTTATGGATACAAAATTTTGAGAAATGGATAGGCTATCTTTGGGTAGGTGACACCCGGATATGTAGATAAGAATTGTATTTGCATAATTTACACACAGAATCGAGCTAAAATTGTTTGCATGTTTCTTCTCACATAATAAACACACTTTATGTTTTATGATGGCATGACCAGTCAATATGAACAATGATACTGACTTGCAATCCAGATGTTCAGTGCCGTTTGAAATGATCATATTTGATCACTGTGAGAACACTCACTCAAATAGAGACCCACACAATTAAATGCTGCCTTAATTAGTCTTGATCACTAGCTACATTAATAATGCTGCATTCGATTGGCTCCATCAGTGTGTGTTAGCCAATCGGCTTTCTTGTATCTCAAATCTTTCTCAATGTGCATTCTCTTGCAAAAATGGAATGGAAAAAACATGCATGAAAATTCAGAGTAAACTGTGAAAGTTTGCTGTTTAAGTGACTAAAAAGTGGCGATGGTGCAGAGTTGAGTATAATATTCCATTTTTTGTTTGAGTTATTGAAAAGGAACAATAAAAGTCCTGGATCCTCCTCTGTTTACTTATGGACACTGCGAGTATTTACATAGCCAGGGCTTTTAGTTAGTATTGGTTCAGTTCTGCTGTTTTTGGTCTAACAGCTTCAATGTTGCTTGATCTGCCAGAGAAGGATAGCTGATAAGTTGACTAAGTTTTTAAATGGGTTGGGGTTGGGAGACTGAGTAAAACAAAATTCCTAAAGAAGAAAAGATTGAAGAGTTTGAATTATCCAATAACAAATTTTTCTCTATTTGCCTATGTGTTCCTCATAGTATAATAACAGCTTGATTTCATGATTGATCTTTTAATTGAAAGAGTATAATGATATTCCAGATCCACCGAAGGATAGTGGCGGCTCAGAAATAACAAAGTATATTGTAGAGCTTGATGATGGAAATGGTGAGTCGATTTCATCGGTAATAAAACCATTAAGGATAACTGTTTTACCCATTTTATTATGCAAATCTAACTGCAAACAGCAGAGACTTTTCATTTATCTATCATAATATTTGGCACCAGTAGATTGAGGTTTATGCTGTAGTTTTGAAATCAGTAGTAAAATGAACAATGTGGACACTTGACACATAATACTTTGGAATATTTGGCTATAAATTTATGTTGATCCAGTCTTGGTAGTAGCTCAACATTATGACCACCTTGGTGTTCATAAGCATGCCCATACATCCATCCACAATACAGTGTTAAAGTCTTTTAAATTAAACTCACTGTTAAAGTCTTTCAGATAAAGCCCAATGTTAAAAGCTTTGAGATAAAGCTCAATGTTAAAGTTTTTCAAATTAAACTCATTGTTAAAGTCTTTTAGATTAAGCCCACTGTTAAAGTCTTTATATAAAGCCAAATGTTAAAGTCATTTAGATTAAACGCAATGTTACAGTCTTTTTGTTTCAAAACTAAACAAAAAACAAGTTTAACAAAAGAGGAGTCTCTTGTTGACAGTTGGGTGTTTATAAATTCAGGTGAATATAATCACTCTTTTCCCAGCTTGTGGATTTAAACATTAGATTTAACTTAGTTTTTTTGTGTCCTCACCATTATCTGTCAGGTGGGCATACAATGTTACTCATGCATGTCAATACTACCATCTGTATTTGCTTATAAGTCTTTTCCAACTGCAAATTACATTGACCCAGATCTTCCGTAGCACAGTATGTAAGCAGATCTCGGTTTGTGCAGTTTGTAAGGAGTATTCAATAGAACATACATCATAAACTCGGATCTGCCAGTGCATTATGTGATGGCAGATCAGGGTGTATGTTGTTTACAGTTGGACCCGGTTTATAAGCAAGCACAGATGGTACCAAAAATCATGTCAAGAATTTAATTTCCTCTCCATATTTTGGGGTTATATAGTTTTCCAGTTTTATATTTTAAAAAAAAAGACCTTTGTGATGTCATTAACACAGGGATATAACAGCATATGGAAACACTTGGTGTTTGCTATATACCAAGGCTGGTAATTTGTGTTATTAAGAAATGAACATAATATTAATATTCAAACATATGGTTTGTGTTATAGGGGTACATAAAGAATTGAGATATTCTTTTTTCTTGTGTTTCAAAGAAACTGTTTGGTAAATTTTACTTAGCATGACATATAAAACTAATTCTGAGTAATAGTAATTTGTTTCTTTGATTTTTAATGCTGACTGAAGGATCAGGTAACTGTTTATTTTTTCTCCAATAGTTTTTCAAGAAGTATGGATAAAAATATGTGTTAAAAGATTAATAGTAAGTTTACAGCTAGTGATAATTCAAAAATGTTATATATTGGAAGCAAAAATAATGTTATTGTTTTATCAGAAGAGTTAAAGTACTTGAGTGCAATTTTAATTTTTTTTTCATTTATCAAAATCTCGATGAAATTTATTTTAAATTAGTGATAACTCACTCAAACTTTTTTAAACTCCCCATAGTGTGTAATATAGGTGGATAAAGTTATTGCTATGTTCATTCGTCTGTCTGTCCATAAACATTTTTATTTTGGGTATGTAATGCAGTTGTTGTTGTTGTTGTTGTTGTTGTTGTTGTTGTTGTTGTTGTAGGGTTTAATGCCATTTTTCAGCACAAGATAGGCTATACATGGTGGCCAGTATCACTGGTGGAGGAAGAACCCTGGAAAACCCCGGGAAGAACCACCGACCCATGAGAAGCTACTGGCAGGCTTTCTCACATACCACGTTAGCCGAGCCTGAGACGCGAACCCACGCAGAGGTGAGATGGCAGTGATCCGGAACGGTGAGCTCTTTAGACCACTCGGCCACTTAGGGCCCCTGTAATGCAGTGGGATATGGCTATCACTGTGTCTGTCCATAAATAATTTTATTTCTGGTATGTAATGCAGAGGAATATGGCTATCACTATGTGCATCTTTGTCTCTGTCTGTCTAAACATTTTCCCAGAACCTACCTGTAAAATTGTGCAAGATAATTTAACCAAATATGGTACATGTTTCAATCAAGTTGTGTCCATGTGCATTTTGATACATACTACACTATGGGGAGTTTTAAAACGTTTGAGTGAGTTACCACTAATTTGATTTAACAAATTCAAGATGGCCACTATCGCTAAACTGGCTTGAAGCAGCTGTCCCGGACTTTTGTGCCATTTTTCATGATATATGTGCTTGTTGTCTGTCTTCGTCTGCGTTACTGTGTTCATCATGCAATGGCTGTTCTATTTGAATGTGTTTCTTCATCTTCTTGTTTTGGAAACGAGAAAAATTAAATTTTTTCTTAGCTGTCTTGCTCCACTGCTATAACTTTTTTTGTTGTTGAACAAACCACCATCAAGTGATACTCGCCAGTCCACCCGTTTATGCTATGATGGACCCTCATTAATTGCTTTAAATGACCACTCCTTGGCTCTCCACGCTACCCGCTACATTGTGCACTAGACTAAACGACCTGGGACTACATTCATCATTCCTTAAATATAAACGGATGTGAAAAAAGAAGCGTTGTTTCAAAGCTGGCCGGCATAGAACAGGAAGAAGAATTCCAGTTATCTCCCTTTCGCCCTTTCTGGCACAGAAATTTAAAAATTCGGCCATTAATTTAGATAACCTAATTCAAATCCCTATTAAATCGTCAACCTTTGTGTCAACTATCCAAGAGATACCACTGCGCATCGCATTATTCAATGCCCAATCAGTAGGACCACTGGAAAAGTGCACAGAAATAGTTAATTTTGTCAACGAGCAGAATATCAGCATCTTTTTCCTGACATAAACATGGCTGAAAACATCAGGCGATGAACCAAAGTGCGCGGATCTAACACCCACCGGTTACTCCATCAAGTCGTTCCCCCGCCACTCTCGTGGAGGTGGAATTGCTGTCATCGCAAAGAACTCCATGATCAACCATCTTAACCACACTACAACCTTCAGTTTCTACCACACATCGTTTGAACTAGTCCAAACCACACTCACACTGGAACCAAGATCAGTCCATTTTTTCTGCCTCTACTGCCCTCCTGCTAGTAGAAAAAACAAGCTGACTGAATCTTTCTTTTTGGAGCAGTTTCCGAATCTCCTGGAGTATGGAAATTCGATAGGTGGCAACCTGATTATTTTTGGAGATTTCAACTTACACTTTGACTGTCCTGGAAAACCCATACACATCAAAACTCGTAGATTCCATTCACGTTTTCAGCCTCAAACAGTCAGTTAGCTGACCCACCCATAAACATGGTCACATTTTAGACTGGATTCTTTATAGACCGGATGATAATAATCTACAGTCCTCCCTGGTCTCCCACGAACTTGCATCAGATCACCTCTACATTTTACGCCATCTTGACGTATCAGTCCCTAACCCTCCACCTTTATTTGCTACTAAGAGAAACCTCTGTATGATAAACAGAACCCAACTAATGCATGACATCCAAGCAAACCTAACAACTAGCTTACCTCCTATAGCAGAACAACTCGATAACTGCCTGCGTTCATTGCTTAACAACATGCCCCCTTAACCAAGTGCAGAGTATCAATTCAAAAGTGTTCTCCGTGGTATAGCAGTATTAGGGACCAGCTTCGCACTGCTAAAAGAGACCGCTGTAAAGCTGAGAGGCTTTGACTTTCCACCAGACTCCCTATTCATAAGCAAATCTATGAAGCTGCTAAGAAGAATGTCACTAACATAGTCCATGCAGCGAAATCAGCCCACTACAGTCCTAAGATCACAGAAAGTTCCAGCTGCAAAGAGCTATTCAAGATTACTAACAAGCTAATGTCAAGGAACAAATGTACACCACTTCCAACTACCTTCTCCCTAGTCGACCTTCCGGACCTGTTTGCAGATTTCTTCCGTGACAAAGTACAAACCATCAGAGATAAGCTTGACAACAAAATTTCAATTGACTCATCATCACCATACAGTTGCGATACAGAATTTCAGTGGCAACCATTAGCAGCATTTGAACCTGTCTCTATGGGTTTAGTACATACAATCGTAATGAAGAGTGCACCAAAGTCATGTGAACTTGATCCAATTCCGACGTCACTGCTGCTTGAGTGCTTAGATCCAGTATTGCCTACACTAACTGATGATATTAATACCTCTCTCTCATCCAGGGAATTCTCATCATTTTTCAAAACTGCCATTGTAAAGCCTCTGCTGAAGAAACCAACACTTGACCATAACAATTTAAAGAACTACTGCCCAGTTTCTAATCTCCCATTCATGTCAAAAATCTTAGAAAGAGTTGTTCTATCCCAACTTGTATCTCATCTGAATTCAAACAGTCTTTTTAGCAATGTACAGTCTGCATATCTCCCTTGACACAGTACTGAAACTACTCTTCTGAAAGTAGTTAATGACCTTCTCTCTGCTTTGGATAGTGGAAAGATTACAGTCCTTACTCTCCTTGACTTGTCTGCAGCATTTGACAGAATAGACCATGATATATTACTTCACCGTCTCCAGCATGTATTTGGCATTCATGATACAGCCTTACTATGGTTCAAGTCCTACTTGGTCAACAGGACACAAATTGTGTCCGCAAATGGAAAACACTCCGGCCCAGTTGATCTATGTTGTGGTGTTCCACAGGGGTCTGTTCTTGGACCTGTTCTCTTCATTCTATACACTTAGCCACTCTCAAGTGTCATAGGTCATCATCCATTGTCTCACCAATTGTATGTTGATGACACCCAAATATACAAATCTAGCCACCCAACTGAAGTTGAGCTACCATCCAGGGTGTAGAGAGGTGCATTTCCGATGTGAAATCATGGATGACATGTAACAAGCTGCAGATGAATGATGATAAAACTGAAGCCATTCTGATTACAACACAAAGACTTTCTCATTCACATCCTTTGCCTCAGACAATAAATATCAGCAACACCAACATTAAATTCACACAGTCAGTATGAAACCTAGGTGTTACTCTCGACAGTACTCTCTCATTGCACCAACATGTCATGAACATATGCAAGGCTGCATATCTTGAGCTGAGACGCATCAGCTCCATTGGCAAGTATCTTTCAGTTGATGCCACTAAAACACTTGTGTGTTCCGTAGTACTTTCAAGACTGGACTATTGTTAACTCAATTCTGTCTAGTTCGTCTCAATATCTACTTCAGAAAGTTCAAAACACAGCTTCTTGGATCATCCTTGGAGTACCACGATCAGAGCACGCCTCCCCCCTGCTCTGTACCCTACACTGGCTATCCATTCGATCCAGAATTAAACACAAAATTTGTTCTCTGTGCTATGTTTCACTGACGGTCTCCAGTCCAACATACCTATCCGACCTCACCCATGTGTACACACCAGCAAGATACTTATGCTCCTCTTCTGACACTCGTATTCTCATTATTCCCACTATGAAAATGAAATCATATGGACAACGTTCTTTTGCATACTAGGGCCCAGCAACGTGGAATGAATTGCCCACTGAACTTAGATGCAAGGACACAGTGATCTTATTCAAGAGCGCTCTTAAAACTCACCTATTTCAGCTGCAAGAACAGACTTAAAGACCTAATAATGTTTCCTTACCTTAAATATTTACAGCATGTTTTCTGTTTTCGAATTTCGTGGTGTTTGTTTTTATTTTTGTAATCATATCATTATATGTTTTTTAAGTGTTGTCAAAGGTTGTTAAGCGCTTAGAGTTTCTAAAGATTGGCCGCCATACAAAGTCCTCATTATTATTATCATTATTATTATCTACCCAGTAAGTAATAACAGGAGTGGCTGAATGGGTGGTATATAGCTGTTGCCAATCTGTCTGTCCATAAATATCTTCATTTTCATAGCATAACTCTTAAACCATTCAAGGCATTTAATCAAAACTTGGTGCACATGTTAAGACACTTATATATATGTACTTTTTTATCGTTATTTTTTTTGTTGGAATGGGATTGAAGCTGATGTATTATCCCTGGTTGATTCAAGTTGTATATAATATGTAGTCATAGTAGCAAAGTTGGTACAGCGTTGGAATTCTAGCATTATTAGTTCAGTACCTGCCCAGGCCAGACTGGGTTGACTCTTTTGGTGAGTACTTGAGAAAGGCACTTAGTATCCATTTTATCAGCATGATAGAGCCAGTAATGTGCTGAAAGTGTCATTAAAACCAACATAATCAGACCCAAATCAATGATGTTATAAGATGAAGGTAGATTGGTAAAATATTGACATTTTAAATAGGGTCTTCATTTTTTTTTTTATGACAGGGTATGAGATGTTATATGAAGGTTCAGAAAGAGAACATACCTGTGATCACCTCATTCCTGGTCAGACATACCGTGTTCGAGTAGCTTGCAGCAGCAAAGGGGGTCGGAGTGAGGTAATCTTAGAAATGCTTTCAAAATGACCTTTTGTTGCAAGAACTTAAATGTCCTGGAAGTACAGACAAACATACTACTGGTTGTTTCTATTCTGTTCTTCAAAGGCTCTTAGTGTCATTTAGTGTTTTCATTTACGGTGAAACTTTTAGGTTATTGAGGCATCATTTTGATGTGGAGATTGATTCCCTTCAGAAAGCTCATGCACATCTTTTTGAGCCAGACCTCTGTGAAGCTGAGATTCCCACCAGCTTTCACACAATGAAAGTTGCTGTTGCAGTCTATTTATAAAACGGATAATGTCGAGAAAATCTAGTCGGGTAATGACCTGGAAGAGTTCCAGTTCTTTTAGTCAGCAATTTTATTTAGTATATTTTACCGCTTGTAGTTCTCTAGACTGGATGACTGTATTAAAAAAATCATGCTGTCCTGAAAATACAGGTGATGGGGGACAAGCTTAACAGTGTCTGATCAGACAAAAACTGTAAAACAAATTACATTGTCTCTTATCTTTTCCCATATCTTACTCATAAAGATGTAATAGGTCATTGAAAAGGAAAATTATGACACCTAGAATATTGAAATGTTCCACTGTAAACACAAATACCACTATGAAGTCAAGGGCTAAATGTGTTGCTACAGTTTCTCAAGTTGCAAACCTTGTGCTTTATTACATCTAAGGAGCTGTGTATTAGAACATAATATATTCATGATTTTAATCCATTGCAGTATCAAGATTGAATCAGATACCTGTGGTACTTTAGTACAAGCATGATTAGTGTAGTGGCACTTTATTCCAATTGTTTTGCACTAAATAACCTACCTGTTTTACTATGCCATTAAACCAAACCAAACCAAACCAAACCATACCAAACCAACCGTGTGTACTCAAAGTATACTGCAAGAAAAAAAGAAAGAAAGCAATTAACCTTATGGGGGTGGGGTGGGTCTTGTGCCATGGTGTTAGTCTTGTTTCAGTGCTTTTTTTTATTCAATCACTGTTGAATGATAAATTTTTATTTTGTTTCATTATCAGTTTTCAGAGTGCTGTGTCGCCACCACACAATGTGTTCCACCTGGTCAGTGCCATGCACCAAAGCTTCAAGGGAAGCCCAAAGCCACATCACTTCATCTCCGATGGGGTAAGCTGAACATTGATAGCATATATGGTCCAATGAGCTTATGGTATGGCCCTGTGTCCATTGTGCATCTTTTGTCCATTGTCCATCATGTATTTGCTATTTTCATCTTCAGAGAAACCATTGGCCTATTTTCAACCAGATTTGGCAGAGAGCACCCTAATATCAAAGCCTTTAGTTTTTTTGTTAAATTGATACAATCCACCATCAACTAAGAATGCCAATACAAAAATTCTTTAAATTATTTCTTCTCTAAAGTAACTCTCATTCCTTAAGGGTTCAAGTCTCAGGATTGGCCAACGTGGGTATGTGACAAAACTTGCCAGTAGCTTTCCATGTGTTGGTGGTTCTTTCAGGGGGTTTCTGGGTTCTTCTTGTACCAGATTTACTGGCTGACATGTATAGCCTATCATTTGCTGAAAAATGGCATTAAAACCACAGCAACAATAACAATCTCTTTTTAATATAAAACATCTCTGTAAGCAGATTACTTGACCAACTGAACTAGGTGACCAGTCTCTTGGGCTTTGCAAATTTTCTTAATATAGTCGGTGCCACTCCCATCCATCTCTTAAATTTAAGTTAAATTATTCTGGTGTTTGGCACTATTGATATGTATGTCATGCCAAGAAAAGTTAAGTGCCTTGCTCAAGGACATGTCATAGTACCCAATCCTGATTGATCTAGTGTTGGAAATAGTACAAAGTCACAGTCCAACACCTTAATGCTGGTAACTTAGGTTCTTGTTGCATAAACAAGCATATGACTTGTATAGTTTTTAATCCACTTAATTGAAAATCCTTTTCTGTAAGAAAAATTGTTCATTTAATGTTATCACTGAAAATATCTTTAAATTTATAAGAAAATTAGGAACCTTATTGGCTTTTAGATTTTGAAGTTTGCACTTGACAACACATACGTCCCCAAAATTTTCAAAAATTAGTAATATGCCTGATATATTGGTACAAGTTTAAAAGTTGTAGATATTTATTATTTTATGGAAAATATATCATTGTCAGTATAGATTATGATCTTAGTACACCATAAAGTGGGAATGAAATTATGAAATTTCACATGTTAAAATCTATTATTCATTCCTTGTTTATTTCAGCTTACCCTGATTACAATGGAGGTGTTCCAGTAACAGACTTTTCTGTTCAGATGATATTGCCTGACAACACAAGTAGGGAAGTGTATAAGGGTAGGGACCTTGACTGCATTGTTGCAGGCCTTTCACCAGGAAGACCCTTCTTGTTTCAAGTTAGAGCTTTCAATAGGGCAGGGGTAAGTCTTGTTTTATGCATACACTGTTTTAATTTTGTCTTCATTTCAAGGAAGAAACAAGATTAATAACTTATCCATTTATGTTATAAAAATTTTTGTTACAACAGTAAATTTGTCATCAATCTGATGCCATTCTGCATATTTGGGCATTATTTATTGTGCGAGTCAGCAACTGACAGATTATATCATGATAAACTCAGAAGAAACAACATTAAACTCCTAAATGTTTTTGTTGATCTTTCTGTGTTGATCCTCCCGGGTGGATATCCAAAATCAGAAGACAGCGATGCTAAAGAGGGAGTGTCCTTGTAGTCTTCATAAGTGACTTGGTATTTGATAGCTCATATTAAAGTAGTAATACTTCTATTTTCCTACTTCTGCAGGGTGGCCCATGGTCTGAACTGCTGGAGGTGATTAGTGGAGCTGGTATCCCTGACCCTCCAAAGATCCCCCTCATCAACTGCAAGTCTCCACATAGTGCAATAGTCAGCTGGGAGGAACCAGTCAACAATGGTGCTACAATCACAGATTATCGACTTGAGTGGCAACTCAAGACAGAAAGTGATTTTACACAGGTATTTGGACAATACAGTACTTAATATGAAGTCAGGTAACTCAGAAGACCTGTCTGGTGTGTGATTTTCACCTGTACCTCTGATATTTTAATCCTGATGGAGGGAATTTAATAGTTGCTTATTTTATTCTATCACTTAATATCAACTTTTCACATGAATAATGACTTGATTTTTGTAAATTATACTATCACAATTCAAAAGTAAATAAACCCTTTGATTTTTATTATCTGTTGCTGAATCAGAAACAGTATTGGTGCCAAGGAAAGTTTTATGTTACCAGTAGCTAAGTAAAAGTAGATGTAGGTCTTTATTGTTTGTAATTCAAGACTTGTAAAGCCAGAACTTTCAAATATCTCAAAGCTTTTTATATTGCTTGAGATGGCAATTAGGATGAAAATGATGAGATTTCGAGGAGTCCTATTTTAATAGAGAGTAGAAATGTAGTTCTCTTATAAACATGAGCATGAGTGAAGCAGGTTGGGAGAGTATTGAAATGGCTATTGTGTTTCACATTTTTAGAGCTAATACCTCCATTAATACAGATTGGAAATGTAGTTCTCTTATAAACATGAGCATGATTGAAGCAGGTTGGGAGAGTATTGAAATGGCTATTGTGTTTTACATTTTTAGAGCTAATACCTCCATTAGTACATAGTATATTGTTTTAATATTTCCAGCTTTACTTTGGTCCAAACTTGTGTTTTGAGGTGAAAGGTTTGAGCCCAGCAATGCTGTATTCATTTAGGGTCCAGGTGAGAATTACAGATATGATTTAGTAAATATTTTGAGGTGCATAATAGTTGAATTTGGAAGCAGAAAGAGAGATCTTCTGAAACTATTTTAAAGGCAGAATTTAGCTGACTTCTTTGTTGAAACTTTCTGTAAAATACAGGTGATTATTTTTCCAACAGCATCATTAGCATCAGCAATTTTTGTTAAATGTGGAATTTTGCCACAGGCTGAAGGTGCAATTCATGGCCTTTTGTAAATTTAGAAAAAGGTCATGGCCATGTGTAAATTTAGAAAAAGAACAATGGAAGCACACGTTACATGTCTTATAAACTTAACCAAATACATCACTTAGCATGTGAAAGATGACCTGAAATTTAGGTTGTTTCTTAACTCTGTCATTATATCATTAAGTCACAGAAATAGAGTCAAATCCACTTGTTTACAAAATACATGAACTTTTTGTCTTCCATCCTGTTTCATTTGTTTGTTTCATTGTTTGATGAAAGTAGTGACATTAGCATGAAAGAAACAAAAAATCACTTGAATGTTTGCACAAAAGTTTGGGTACAAATTTCCTTAAAGTTTGATATACTATACTCTGTTGTTCCATTGTTCATCCTTTGATATGTTATCTGTCGGGCAGTTAATAACAATAATGCATATGTGAATTTGTGTGTGCTATCATAAAATTTTTCTTCCTATAGTATGGATCTACTTGTGTTATAACCGTCACTTGGTCATCTTGTTTTTTCTTGCAGGCATTAAACTCAGCAGGTCCGGGTTTATACAGTCCAGTTGCTACATGCGTCACCCCTCCATCTCGCCCCTCTGCTGTTCTGTCCATCAAAGCCCAAGCATCAGCCACTAGCATTCATCTCCAGTGGCATGAGCCTAACAACAATGGGAGTGAAATCATATCTTACAACATAGATATTGGAGAAAAGCAGCTTATTTCAATTAATGCAGTTACAGAATATGTGATAGAGGATCTGTTGCCAGAAACTGCATACAAGTAAGTCTAAAAAGACACCAAGTTTAGACTACTTGATCATAATCTGTACTGTTATTGCCATCTTGAAAATTTGAAAAGACTAACAAAAGTTAAAACATTGCTTGTATTTGCCCATGATATATACTTTATTTATGGAAATTTCTTTGTTGTTAGATTATTAAATAATTTATGGGGTATTTTTTAGAATTATGCCAATTAATTTATATTTTGCTCAATTTTTGCACTTTGTTGGACAAATAGTTTTACTCTCAAACTGTTTACGAATTTAAATATTTGTGGTCTCAAACCCACAGCAAGAGTCAGTAAGATTGAACCACGTGGGAGTTCCCCAGTTTTGGTACTTAATGATGATCATGTTACTGTATGTATCCCTTCTGAGAGATAAACTTGTATAATTCTCCGAGTTAAAAGCTGGTTAAGGGAGGCAACTCCCATGAAACTTGTTATGTTGATTTCTTGTAACTTATCCAAAAAACCTATTAAAAGTTATCTATGAGGGTGCCTCAGCGTGAGATTGTATTAATAATATGTAGTTTTGCAGGATTTGTTAAATCTACCAAGTTGTACTTTTATTTTAAGATGCATCACTTTATCATCAAAACATAAGTGATTGCACTTGATTGTAATCTAGTACATTCAGTTTCTTTATCAGAATTAGCAAAAGAATAATTAAATCCATTTTTGTTTGAATATTAAAGCCATTTTTATGCATCTGTTGTATTGAATATAAACTCATTTGTAATTTATTCTTCAGATGATGGCCATTAATTGTTCAAAGTATACTAGATTCTTAAATTAATTTTTTTTATTTTCATTTCAGAATTAGAATACAAGCTGTAAATGCTATAGGTGTTGGGGCTTTCAGTTCTGCAATAAAAGTGACAACTCGGACTCTACCTCCCAGTCCACCCAAAATGGAGTGTGTAGCGGCAGGACCAAACAATCTTAGACTGAAGTGGGGGGAGGGAAGGAACTTGGATCTAATCACATATCGATTGGAGATGGAGAGAGAAGATGGAAAGTAAGCTAAAAATATAATGCAGGCTTGATTTGTCTCACATTTGTGAACTAAGCTACAAAATGCAAGATACAAGTATAGTCAGAAAGTAGTTCAGTAGTTCAGATCCAGAATTGCTGACTGTATTATGTATTAAGCTGCAGTGTAACAAAAATAATCAAACTTAGATAAATGTATGTATGAATGGGGGTGGTTATGGTAGGTGCAATATAAATATAATGTAATAATAATTTTACTATTTATGTAACTTTTGGGATTAATATACCACCATGCATGCTTGAAGAAACTTAATCATTGCTGTGTAAAAGCATTATGATATGTAAGCTATAGATTTCTGAAACTTTAACAGAAGTATTTTTATCTGTGTGTCAGGTTGGCTGATGTTTTGAGTATTATTAGGGAATAAAGACAAAAAATGAGATACAATGTGACCATTTTAAATCAAAATTTGTGTTTTAATGAAGTGTATCGTAGCAGGGTTCCCTTATACAGTGGTCCATTATTCTTAAAAAATTTCTCAATTGAAAGTTTCCGTGTGTCATAAAAGCTGTCAGTGACCACAACAGGACACATTTAAAAAACTTGTATAGAGCCTCATTTTCATGTAGTCAACAATTTTTAAGACCTCATATTTATTGTAGTGATGGACTACTTGTACTGATCTGCTGACCAGTCTTGCTCAAAGATATCAACCAGTGGACAAATATTTGGGTTTTTTGCCTGTTTGCCTTGTGTTTCCTCTCTGTAAGGGTTGTTCATGGGTTTCCTAAAATTGTATCATGCCTGAGGTCTGTTACTACTAAGGATGTGTCATGCACTGTTCAAAATTTGTGTGCCCCCCCCCCCCAGTATCACAGGATCACCAAAAAAACATTTTCACTTATCCTGTCTAAATTTCGCAGATCCTACTAAATTCAAATGAGCCAATTCAAAATGATTTGACATTTATTATTCATTAACATCAACTGAAAGAAATAACTATTTCATTAACATGACTTATGACACAGTTTCATATTTCTCCAAATACTCAGCACAGAAACTGCACAACATCACAGCCTCCCCTAGCTCATACTTAAGCCATTTGTGTTCATTTTCCTGGCATTTATAGCACTTAATCTCTTGGTCATATCTCTTGTTGTTGTTGTTGTTGTGGGGTTTAACGCCATTTTTGAGCACAAGAAAGGCTATACATGGTGGCCAGTATAATTGGTGGAGGAAGAACCCAGGAAAACCCCGGGAAGAACCACCAACCCACAAGAAGCTACTGGCAGGTTTTCTCACGTACCCACGTGAGCCGAATCTGAGACTCAAACTCACGCAGACAGAGTGGTCATATCTGTGAATGTGCTGTTGTCATTGTTTAATTTCATCTGTTGAGATGGTGACTCTGCACCTTGCAATTATTTCCACGTTTAAACAATTGTCACCACACAATGCAATGAATGTTTATCAACAGTGATATAAATATTAAAACACATTATTCAGTAAAATTCTGGATTATTCATGGAGTTGTCAAAAGCAACCTTTTCCAGTTGGTAAATATTAGCCTGATACCCTATACATTTTCTTATCAAAGTAATCAAAACAGTGCTTGGTCATGCAAGAAGGGTTTAAGATGACCTTTGAATCTCTATCAGAACAAAAATACTAAACCAAAAGCAAATTGATACATATGTGACACATTAGCCAGGTTCAACTTTCCTGCTTTTTGGACACCAGTATAAACATGTTAACACATCGTAGTAAGCATTAGTAAGTTTTTAAAACTTGGACTTTG
The DNA here is from genome assembly GCA_016617855.1 of Megalonaias nervosa. Lineage (NCBI taxonomy): Eukaryota > Metazoa > Mollusca > Bivalvia > Unionida > Unionidae > Megalonaias > Megalonaias nervosa. Next base: position 97,036 of record JAECUM010001129.1, read on the forward strand.
TCCTCATTTCACAGCTATCAAGAGATTTATCGAGGCCAGGCATATTCCTTCAAGGTAGGACGCCTAGCAGAGCTGACTTGTTATGACTTCAGGGTACTGGCAAGCAATGATGCGGGAGATGGTCCCTATTCAGACACGTATACATTTACCACAACCAAGGCCCCACCTCCTGCACTTAGAGGTATGTTAGATCATTTTGATTATTATGCACACATCGTTTTGTTGGGGGATGTCCATCCATATTTAGGTCTGTTTATCCGGTTTAGATTCCAAATTCTGTTTTTGCCAATAAACTTTTAAAGAGTATTTAAGTATTTGTATGTACTGAAACCAGATAAATATTACCAACTTTGATTTTCACCTCTTTTTGTTTTTTTTGTTTACACCCCTTCTGCATCTGGGCATCTTGATTTGTTCCTCTGTCCATTAAGATTGAGAAGTTTGCTTGCTGGATTGTGAAAACAAAACTCATTGTAAATTCAATATTGCTAGCATAATTGTATCCAACAACTGATTAGATTTTCAGGCCATTATACTTTTTAAATCATTTTATATTTTTTGGATTTAGTCTTTTTGGGAATATTTCCTTGTTTAAAAACTACTAGATAAATGAAATTTCAAACACATATTTGTGTTATATATGTAGAGAACCTGTTTAGATTTTCAAACCTTTGCAGCAATTTATTAACATTGCTCTTTAATCAAAGAATAGATAATGGACCAACACACACAAGTCGCTGTATTGGAGAAGAATTCAGTTGGTTCATAATTTTCAGTGAATGCAGTGCCAAATTCTGCAAGAACACAGAAGTGATGAGAAGAGTCTAGTGCAATTTTGATAGTAAATAAATGATAGGAACAGTCTTTCAGGGCTGTTCCAGTAAAACATATATCCTCCCCCCGGGGACGGCACTTAAAAAAAACTTCTGTAGGAGGTTGTGTTTCAAACTATTTTGATTCTGACAGTGGAAGGCTGATTAGGAAAATCACTTCTGTTCTGGGTTGTGTTAACAAAGTTAGAAATTGCTGGTGGGGTTGTCAGAAATAAACAAAACGAATATATATTTAAAATCACATCTAACCCCCTCCTAGCGGTCTAACATGAATAAAACATTGGGTCAGAAAATGATGCCAGTACACGAGTGCACCTAATTTGTACGAATTCATGTACTTTTAAAACAGTGATACACGTTCCACAAATTACGTCAACGTTGCGGATATAAAACTTGCTTGAGCAGTATGCAAATTTTATTCAACTTTTAATTTTAAAAGTGCATTTCATGACCTAATTCACGCTACCAGTAGCTACATCACAGCATTTGATGCAATATCCAGATTCAGGAAGGCAAACGTTAAAATAGCTGGAAACTTTGGTTCAACTTGAATGGCTGTTAAACTAAATTTGATTGGTTCATTGGGCCCTGGAACAGGCATTTTATGGTAGTTTTAACCTTACTTTCATTTTGGAAGTTTTACAAATGCATGTTTCAAATAAGGGCCACACAGGAAACCAAAATGGCTGAATCACAGCAGGGTTTGTCGTCAGACGTTTTCAGTCGGCAAATACTGGCTGGTGATAGCTATGATGACAATGAATTTCATGTATGATCAGTCTGTTGGACATTGGGAAAATGTCACTGGAAATACCAGTGTGTGATTTTGAGCCCAAAATTGATGTTGAGTGCGAGTCCGATGTATGTGTTTGGACAGGATGCCGGTTATATTTATTCAAGATAACCATGTCTGAACAAGCAGACTATGGGAATGTTGGACTTAAAACCCTAATACAGCATTATGGAAGAGAAAAAAATCTGGCATAAGAGGCAGCAAATCACTGATTCAAGGAAGCAAATCTTTGGCAGAGTTCATGTTAGCGAAAACATTTCTTTTTGGAACAGAGATATCAAAGAGAGAATACCTATGGGGCCATATCTGTGAGATGTTGAAAATTGCACAACCATAAACAACAATAACTTGTTCAAGATAGTTATGCATATGCGTTTCAGACAGCAGACAATGAAAGGGAGTTCTCAGCACAGAATAATATTCGTACACAGAGGAGGAGGATCATATTAAACACAGAAACAACAGATTAATACTCATAGGGATCATCAGAGAATCCCCATACAACATAATTAAGTGTGTGTAGATCTCTAGTTGGCAGAACCACTATGGCAACAAAAGAATAACGAGACTAACTTTCATATCATGCAGATGTATTACCAAATGAAGTACATGCTCTCTATGTGCAAAAATTGAATGACATGAAACATAAGAAACTGACTGAAATGAGTAAACTCAAAGCAAGATGGATAAAATTTGTCCTGTTTGTGTTTGGTTATTCCTATGTATATTTTGAGGATGTTGATATTTTCTGCAGACCTTTGGCACTTAGTTCCAAGCCATCATTTGTTATCTGTATTACAAACTGGATTACTATTATCTAGTACACAACATTTTGAAGCAGTGTCATTAACTAACGATGAAATTGATGAAAAAATACTTGCTGTCATTCTGATATATGGATTCTTTACTACACCACTAATCTGTTCATCCTGATTCTTTTTTACCATCTCCTTTAGTTTTACTGGTACCAATACTTTAATAAAATTGTAACTTCTATTTTCTTACAATCTAAATATTTGTGATCATTCATTGTAATTGTCAAAGGTAAAATGTGCTTGGTTTGTTGAAAAATCTAAAACTATTAATTAGCAAGGGACTAAAATAGAAAGTGGGTCAACTTCATGTATGCAAAAATTATTACCATATTACAGAGTGTTGTTAGTAAAAACAGAATAGTTATACAAGATGTATTTCGCAAAATTGTAGGACCAGCACTTGTATTGTCACCACATATTCCATTTGAATAATAATATCATTATTTCTGCATATTCCTGTCAGTTTTTCCCAAGTGGTATTAATTTCCTGATCTAATGTTGTTCGTTTCTTGTGCAATTTTTACACATCAAGAATTCTCAGTATTATTAAAAAACAGTGTAATCAGCACCAAATTGAGTTGTTTGAGAAGAAATTCATTTCTTAATTCAAAAATTGCTGAAGCTATGAGTTCTGGCATTAAAGTCTCACATTAAATAACATTTAAAGTTGCCATGATAGTAATTTAGAATGCAACTGTTCTAATTTCACCTTTGGTATATTCAGATCTTGAATGTGATGGAGGAACATGGCTCCAAATTAAACACATCAATTTTATAACCTGTTCATTGACTGTGAATCAAGTATATAATCCAAGTCCAACTGAATTGTTAGAAAAAGTTTAATTCTTCTGACAACATCACAATTAGCTGTCAACGATGGTGTAAGCCTATGGTCTTTCTGCCATCCCAACCAAGACCCCACCACAACCACGTGACCATGCCCAATGACATCACAGTAATAATCACTATACAACTAGAGATGACATCTCTTTGAGTATTTTGATTTCAGTAGAGCCTTAACAGAGTGGAACAGTAAGAAAGAGTGACAGATACTTAAGTGTTAGAGAGATATTTAACAATGGCTATTCCTCCCGCCACCACTTCCTCACTGGAGATCACACACACACAAAACTTAGATTAAATCCTGAAATCCTGGCAGCATCCCTTCAGGGGAGATAACTTGACCATTTTATTTGATTTTATTGGTCTCTGGTTATCCCATGGTATTTCTGTTACTTGAACATTATCTTAAAGTATGTCCAGTAAGCATGGTTGAAAAAGGTATACAACCGTTGAGAGTTGTTGAAGGACTCATATTACTACAGATATGAAAGAATGAGAACCATACTATAAATAAGTGAAGATAAAATAGTGTATACATGGTTTGACTGTCCCTGATTGGTTGATAATGAAAGTGAGATTTTAGTAAAAAGAATCTTTTGAGAGCTTGTCCTACTTGTAACTGAAAAAAGTCAGGGACATTGTTTTATTAAGTTAATTTCCATCCCTTTATAGACCTGAGTTTGGAAGACTCATTACTGAATTCAGCACCTGACTCTTCGGTGTAGTATTGAAAGCATGCATTTCAAATTTTTGTAGATCCAGAAAATGGTGCAGCTGTTATGGTTTTCTTTTCACAAAAGCCGTCATCATAGATGTGTCTATACTGATACAAATTGATCATGAGCACTTGAAATTTTAAGTTATTGAATTTTAATATCATGGTGTTTGCACAGGTTTACAATGGGAACTGAATTAGTACAGCGAGTCTTGAACTCTTGAGTTTTGTGCAGAAACATGGAATCCAAGCAGAATACATTCAGAAATGTAGAGGTTTTCTATCTTGGATTTAGTCTCCCGATTGCATTTCACATTGATATGCATATTCACAAACAATTAATATAGTAGTAGGAAAAGTAAGTGACAAATTTAGATACATATCATAAACATGACAAACAGTATGTACGGGGACAAGATTATAAGAACAGGCTGGAATGGAGAGGTATAATAACAACAATAAAGAGTAGAAGTGTGCCTCTTTTTTGATGTGTGCAACATTATTTTCTCAGCTTCAGTAAGAAATCACATCAAAGGGAAGACAATAAAGGATGTACAGTTAACTTGACCACGTGAATTTAGCTACTCAAATTGATTTTAACCTTCTGGCTATATTTGTTCTGGTCTGTTTCTGTCCATTCTGGTGATTATGTCCACTAAATCAGTATGCTTGGAAAAAAATTTGGCAAATTTAAAGATTGAAAAATCTTTCGGCAGATTATGATTATACACTGTACTTCTGCCTGAGAGATGTGAATAATTTCATTTCTTGGTTTGTTGATTCTGGTTGTTGCTCAGTTCAGATGCATCATTGAAAAACACTGATGCATTCTCATACTTTGTTACAAATATTTATTACAGATGCACATCTCCAGATATTGGTGAATATAGCTTGAATAAGTTATAACAGTTCTGGTTGGAACAATGGGCATTGTTAGAGAAACTTTAAGTGAGCTAAAATGTAAACTTTTCGGTAGCGTGTGATGCAGGATTGCTCAAGACTTCTCCATCTCATATGCTCCTCACGAAAAATCCATTTGTACCAACTGATGATGACTTTTAGGTAACAGTCAGAAAGGCATAACTGACAATATTCAGAGGTCTACAGAAATTACTGGAGTCAAAATTTATAAACTCAAACAGCTGTGGCAAAAATGATGGACTAGTACCTTTGCTGCTGTTGCCACAGTTCATTAGTTGGTTGATTTAGTTTGGTTTGGTTTGGGGTTTTTTTTGGGGGGGGGTTAACAGCACATTAGGATATTAGGTAGAGGAAGAACCCAGAAAGACCACCCCCCCAGATTGGTTGATCTGTGACAAAAACTCACTCCGAGAGATGTGCAAGTGATCTGTAAAAGCAAGCACCTTAGTACACTAGGGCACATGGAGTCTCTGTTGATTTGATGTTTATCTCCAACAGCCGAAGTCATTTAGACATGAGATCTCCGGTTTTGGTAGATCATTATGACCTTTACACCATTTTCAAATGAAGAGAATCTATATATGGCAGCTAGTTTTACTGCTGAAGAAAATCCAAGTACTTCTGAGACACCAAACACTGCTTATGTAGAACCACTGATATTCCACAAGTAACTGGCAACATTCTCATTTACACATTGGAGGCAAGTAATCACATGACAAGCATCTTGTACCACTCTGCCATGGAAGCCCCTCAGATCTGTATCACAAGACAAGCATCTTATATTCTGCCATGAAAGCCCCTCAGACCATAGGTATAAGTCTCATGAAAGACTAGAAGTGGGAGATAGAACCTGCGACAACTGGATTAAAAGTGCAGAATGTTACTGATAGGCCATCAGTAATGATAATGATGCTATTGACAATACAGATAACTGTAATGACATTGATTTTATGAGTACTCTGGGAAAAAATGATTCCTTGACTTTCATCCATTTTTAAAAATCTAATTTATGATATAAAAAATGTTTGACTTGCTATATTTCTTTTCTTTTTTTTTTAACTTTATATTAGTCTTGCAACAAGGCATAAAAATAAGACATCGGTAACTGAAATATGTGTTCTTACAAGAAATGATAAAGTGTAAAAGTAGGCAGAAATAATGCAACATTGCTATCACAGGCATTAATGATTTTTTTTCTGACAAATCATGTATTATAAGTTTACCAAAACATTTATTGAAAAAAATAATAACAATGGAATCATAGCATCTGACCACACATTTAAAGCAATACAAGATTTAACTAATATTCTAATCAAAAGCTGCATGCCTGAGAACAAAGAAAAATAGCAAAACATAGTGATCACTTTAGTAAACACACAGTTTAGTAAGGATACAAATTCATAATTTCTGTATTAGAATAGAAATCCCTAATATAAAATCTGTATTCATGGACATTAAATTAGTAGGTATTAAGGGACTGATCAATGACATATACAGATAATAAGCCACCAAGAAAATTTGTGATTTCACAGTATCAGAGACATACATGGCTGACAGAAAAACAAACAAAAGGACAAAAGATTGATTATAATGAATGAATACAAATAAAAATATGCAGTAGATTATATGATCTATAAGAATTCAGTAGATTACCTACAGCCAGCTGTCATTTAAATCACTTCTGTCCCCAACCCAATATTAAAATTGCTTTTACCACCCACTAACCCATAGCCAGAAATTATGTAAAAAAAATATGCTTCTGTAGGGGCCAGTGTTTTTCTATTAAAACATATCTGATGGTGGATCTTAATTTTTTTAAATTGCTTCTGTTGTGGGTTGGTTGAATTTGAAAGTGCCTTCTCCCCAGGGGGCATATGTTTTACTGGAACAGCCCTCATCTTAAAAGGCATCACAGGTCTTGAAATAAAGATGCCTTATCAGTCATTGGCTTCACATATTTTATGTTTGGCCTAGGAGTGTTACTTCTGAAACAGCCAACTCCAGCTGGGATATACAAGCAGCTGAGGTAGCTGCCTCCTTACCATTGTAATAATGAATAAGCAAAAGTGTACTGCATGAAATACAGAGGGAAAGCTTGAAGAAATATATGAATGAAACTCTTATATACTAGCATTTATGAACTATAAATTTACATGGTGAATTGTTTGAATAGGAAATGATTCCACTTGCCTAATAATACATGTCCAGATAAAGACAGGTTGTTTTCACCTCTTGTTACTTACCTATATATGGTGTGTGCAGACACATTAACAATCATTCTCTCTTTAAGCACCCAGAGTTACAGATGTAGATTTGACAACTGCGCAGGTATTGTGGCAGGGCTGTCGTTCCTTAGGGTCAGATGCTATGGTTTACGTCTTACAGTTACAAGACAAAGATCAAGAATATCATGAGGTAAGACAGTGCGTAACTAAATATTTTATTTGCCTAAGTGCTGTCATTGACATTTTATCTATATATATATATATATATATATATACTACAATGAAGTTATAAATTGTATGACATGACTACATTAGCCTTTGTGATATGCTTGTTATTGTACATGAATTAGTTACTCCATCAGTGTTAAGTTGCCATATTTTTGGCTTGCTTGCCATAAGCTTGATGAGTTTATCACATGATCATTCATCCGTCATGCATGATCTGATCATAGTTGATCAGGGTTAACACATTTTTCTGGAAAATAGGAGAAAAAGTCTGGGGAAAGAGTAGGTTTGATCCAGGCTGGGAAAAACCCATTAATTTTGTAAATATTTATTAAAGTCCGGTGGGTGGGGGGGACCATTAATTTTCAGCACCCTTTGGTGGGGAAAAAAAAAAATTGTAATTGAGGCATAATTGAACCGATCATGAGATAATTTATCAAGTTCTTAATGGACTTTTCAAAGGATAAAAAAGTCATAAGTCACTTGAGATACATTTGATGTGTATGGATCAATCAAGTACTTGCCCTGAACATACATGTATAATCAAGCTAGTCATTTAGGCAATTGAATTAGTTGACTGTTTAACCCATTCTCTATTCTATATCAGTGTCTTATGCAGATTATAAGGAGGTCAGTCTAGCGCTGCACTGTGCCAGCACGTCCATGATGCATGATCTCAATAAATATTAGAGAAAAATAAAACTTTTTATCTTTGCTTTTTCCCCCTTTAAAGTGTAAAGTTAAAGAAATTTTATTATGATAAATCTTTGCTTTTTCCCTCTATAAAGTATAAAGTTAAAGAAACTTTATTATGATAAATCTTTGCTTTTTATTTGGTAGTTTGCACCAAGAACAAAATGTTAAGTATTATCATCAATAGCAAACTTCCGTGCCCCCATCTTGTCTTTACACTGAATTTTACTATCAGATGTTGCTAAATACTTAGAAATCGGCTAACAGTTTGAACAGTTTCAGAGTAGAATTCCATACTATGGCTATCTCTGATGATGCCTGCAGTTTATATATATGCAGTCCATAGTCAGATTTCATTGAAAGTAGATTTTAGGACACCAACCATAATTAAGCAGGGCAGAGGAAAACCACTCATTAGTCATGATCACATAAAAAATATATGACTGTGGCAAGGAAAACTTTCCTGCTTAGAGTAGATGCTGTTAGGACTCTATGGTCCTAAACTAAGTAACAGAAAAGAGCAAAACCCATCAAGTTTAATAAAATTGAACAATAGTATTTTGAATTAAATCCTGAATAGTCCTAAAAGTTCTGTTACGTGTCCAAAAGTTTGAATTATTTCAAATGAATTCCAGTGGTGTTCAGGATGAATTCCAGTCTTGAATGTGTTGATGTACAGTTAACCTGGAATGTGTAGTGTGCTAACAGGCTTGATGTATCACAGTGATATAAACCAAACTGTCTTTACAATGAATTTACAATAATTCCAAAATAGTGATTTAGTCCAAAAGTATTAATGAGCACTTTGTAATTCCAATGAATAATATAAATAAATAACACCTCGCAAATTTTAATTGAACACAACTAAAAGACTGATTCCACTACAGATGTTAAGATAAGAATAATTCATTCTGAAATAAATGTCCTTAATATAAAAACCGAAAATGCAATATGAGGAACAGGATGAGGGTCAAAAGTTCATTTCTAAATTGTAAACAAGGTCAGTTCCCTTCCTAAAATTTTAGTAAAGAACAAAGCGAACATCATGTAGACCAGGAAATTCCAAAGGGGAATACCAATTTCCTGAACTCAAATCCAAATAAACATGTTCACCTACAAGTAATAATTATCTTAAAATCTACAATCATAGACACAAAAAATATCTATGTACTACTCTTAACAAGCTTCAAAGCACAGCATTGCTAAACTTTCTGCATACATCAATTATGGATTACATTTTCTATTTTGCTTATTTCTTGTTAGTCCAGAACATGTTGCAAAGGAAGCTGACTCTATTTTCTACACAGGCACCCAATACAAACTTGATAAATGAATTCAGATCAAAAAAATAAGTTCAGAGTGAACATTGCAGGTTTAAAACCCATTTTGTGTCAATCTTATGTTGGGTCCCAATGTTTTTTTGGAGTTTTTTTTCAGTAATAACATAAGTAGTGTAGTGATAAGTGTGCTGTTGTGAGTGATGAAATATTTTCACTGAGACTTGCATAAGTGGAGTTTTAAAATAAAATATTAAGTATTTCTTTTTGTACAAAGGTATTTAGTTTTTAAGGGCTTCTTATAAAAATTTAAAACCATTCCTAAAAGAACATTACTTAATACAGACATGTGCAGTTAAGCAGAGTATAATTAACATTTTCATTATGTAAATTAATGAGTTGCATGCAAATATATATTAATTTCAGTAATTATTTTAACTTGTTTCTAGTGGTATGTCCTTTGATTTAGTGCTCATTCATTCTTCAGATGTTATGGAAGAGTCTCAAAATAGAAATATATTTTGAGTTTAAAAATGCACAGAATTATCATTAATTCCACTGAACAAGGGTAATAAGTCAACCTTGAAAAAATCCATCAAATCCTGGGGGAAAAAACCTGGAAAAGATTGAAAAACACTGTTTTTACCAACATTTTGTACCCAAATATACATATGCAAAAATTTGTCATTATAATGCTCTGTGCAGGTAATTTTATATTTTCTTTTTGTTTCTGTTTTCATTGGTTTTAACGCCACTTCTAATACATCATTGGCTATATCATTCCAAGGAAATAGGACCTTAATGCCTTTTGCCAATGACACACCAAGGCAGCCAACCTCTGGGCGGGTATGGAACACACTTCCCTTGGGTTACAAGTCTGACACTGCAAGTTGAACTACTCCCCCTTATAGATAAGATGCATGTCAGCAAAAGCTTCTGTAGCTGTTATGGATGCCTTGTCATTCCCCTTCACCCTTACTAGTCTTTTGCCTTCTCTGGATTGTCTTGTTGGATTCATGGGCATTACCCTGAGCATGTCGAGAACATAATATAAATTTTTTTAAATCGTTGCAAGCATTGCCATGAAAAATACATAGTTTCAGTTTAACTGTTATCTGTTTCTTAAGCAGTCATCAAAATAAAGATTTTACCATGCTACATGTATGTTGTATCTGTTTCAGGTATACAAAGGAGCAGACACCTGCTTCGTATTACAAGATCTTCAACCAAAAACAGACTATCAAGTACGAGTTTGTGCTGTTCGGGAGAGTAATGATGACGGAGACATTATGGGTGCATTCAGCCCAGGCACAGGTTTTGTAACACGTAATCCAGAACCTGTTGAAAAGGCAAAGCCTGTGGTTCAAGATGATTCAGTAACAGAACCAAAACAGATGTCCATACAACAAATGACGGCCATAGCTGTTGGTGTATTCTTTCTTGTTTCTGTTTTAATTGCCTTTATTATACAGCAGTTCATAGCATATATGACGCCAAGTTCCAGGAGCTGATTCTCTTCATTGCTGGTTTATGACATGAATTAGGATCCCTGTTACATGGGATCGAAGCAAGATGAAGGCATTCATGTCTTGCTTTTGCCAGACAACATGCTTCCTTATCACAGGACCAATATAAACTCTTTGCTTCAGTTGCCATAGTAGAAGAGACAATTGTTGTGAATTTTGTGAAAAATGTGAAAAACACAAGTTGTGTGACTGCTTGCCTGCATTGACTTTTTAAAAAAGTCTGTGCTCTTATTATCTGATTTGCTAGTGTTAGATTTCAATAGAAACTGTCAACATTATTTATCCTGAATGAACTAATACTTTAAATCTACATGTCAAGGTTTTCAGTGCTTGGTATAATTTTTTCGAGGTCCAGTAGGTAAAGTATTGGACTAGATGTGCCTTTGATGCATGTCATTAAAATGTAGGTGGCTATTTATCTTGCTTTGCTTGTTAAGTTTCTTATTCAGAGGAAGAATATTGTCCATCATGAAGTTTATTACACAGACATATGCTGTCAGTGTTAGTTAAGCAGACCGCTGCTGTCGCTGTTAGTTAAGCAGACAGATGTTGTCAGTTAAGCAGACAGAATCAGTGTTAGTTAAAACCATTTCAACCACAAATTCTGTAATTTTTTAATGAATCTTGAAATTGTATGCCTTAGTTGGTGAACTTATTGTGGTGACAAAAATCTTTCCTGATTGAATTTGGTATATCCTCTACAGTTTCAAAGATTGTTTAAGGTCCGCTGTTGTACTTCTCTATGTCAGGGTTGAAAATCTCAGTTCCTTCAAACACAAGTTCCTCATTTTGTTTTTCTTGAACCTTTGTAATTGTGACATTAAATATTTAAAGTTGAGGTTACCAGTTGCACTTTACGTACTACATGCAGTGATTAACTATGGTATGTGATCTATATGTTGACAGTTTCTAATTGAATTTTACACAGCCATAACTAGCAAAAATCAATTGCTAACACAAAAATCATCCTTAAATATTCTTCATTTTGAAAATTATGACTCATTGGTTTGGGAACATGTCACACCATGCTTTAATAATGTTTTTGTTTATTGCACGTCATTGGCTGTATCAGGCTGAGAAAATTGGAGCTATGTGTCTTTACAAAGACACACCAAGGCAGCCTCCCCAGGCTGGCCTGGGCGGGTTTCAAACCCGTGTCCCTTGGATTACATGTCTGACTCTTTACTGAATGAGCTACTATAGCTTGCTTTAAATAATGACAGCTATATTGTACATGTATCATTGTTTATTCAAAAGATTATGGGCAAGACACCCATATACTTTGATGGATAATATAATTTCTTGGGGAACTAGGTCACATGTTGTAGATCTGACTTTGTTCATAACAGATTTATGTTTTGCATACATTGCAAGTTGATAATCTTGCAAACTGTCAACTTTAATTATAATAACTATATGCTGTGATTAAATTCTGAAATACTGATCAAATGCAAATTCAGATATTTGTAAATTTTTGTAAATCGACTTAAATGGAAGGAATGATGATAATTTTCTGATTAACTAGTTGACATAATGATGTATGGAATGATTGGAAATGATACAATAGGAATAATCCAGTTATTTGTTTCTCCATCCAAACCTTAATTATTATGGTTGTAGATTGATTGAAACAGTTAAATATACAAAGCTTATCTTTGCGGCTTCTTCCATGACATTGAAGTGATGTCATTTCTCATTCTGTCATCTTAATATGTAATAGTGATACTGCTTCAATCATCATTGTGTCATGTTATTTTTATTTTACAGATGGTACATGAAAAATATATCCATTTTATTTTGTAAATTTTTGAAGATGTTATTTTGCCACAAACCACAAACTTTGATGGGTCTATATGTTTCGATAATTAAATCTGCTTTTGTAATTGTGATAGAAGATATATATTGCCTATGTCTGGATGTAATATATTACAGACACATTGTAGACGGGAAAAATCAACCATGCTATAATACATTGGATTGTGGTATTTTGTCACTTTAAATAGAATTGAAAGTTGAATAACTAGTCATGCTGTAAAAAATATACTTGATAGACTATTTTATGTAAGATAGATAAAGTCATTGCAATTTTCATGCTAACATGTGGTACTCTTTCTTATCGCTGTTTAATAACTTGTATATTAATGTACAAAATGTTATTTCTTTTGAGCATTTTGTGGACAATTTTTGCTGTTAAGTGTATACATATCAAGGCATATGTCTGCAATATTTTGTCTCCAAATTAGATTTAAAATTATTCACTTGAATTAGTAATAGAGTAGATTTTTGCAGTTATTAATATATATACTGTCACAATAGAAGACAATCACACTTACACGGGAAAAAAAGGTCATTTTTACCTTGAAATAATCTGTAGAAAACTTGGAAAATCATAATTATATATAGCCAAATCAGAGAAGCTCTGCCTACTCATTCTGTGAAGTCTTTTTATCTTGTTGTAAATATGCCTACTGGTATTAGTACAAACTTTATATACATATTCAAAATTTTGTCACCACCACCTGCCCAGAAAATAAAGAACTGGAAAATGTTGATTTTATAACCATTCTGAATTGTGTATGATATAAATTGATGTCCATGTCTTGTGTTGGTACATAAACTGTGATGATCCAACAAGCCTTCAGTGTGGCTTTGATTACACCACGCCTGGCACTTTGCCATCAGGTGTACGGGTCAAAGGGTAAATCAGTATCTACCTTTACTATAGTGTGACTGACATATGGAGATAGGTCAGTTGTGGGTAAACTTGGATGTCCCCTCCACAGTGAAATTCCCTGTATCTGAAAAATTGTAGGAGCCAGGATTACAATATTTAGTTTAAAATGTATAGACTACCAAACAGCCAATTTATGTGGTACGATTTATCAGTTGGATAGGTAGAAAATAATGTGTTTAAAAATTGGTCTTTTCAAATTATTTTTTTAAAGAAGATAACTGCATATTCATATTTTCTTGTTGTATTAAGATTTTCAAATCTCCTGACAGGTTCATTAAACTGGATATCATTTTTTTCCCCAGCTTAGCATATTAATTACTTGGGTAAATGTTTACATGTCCATTTGTACGTTCAACTGTATACATAAACCCTAGAGACTTAGGTCGGTGTTAAAGCATTTGTACATTCTGGCTTTAAAAAAGAGGCTTGCTCAACAAAAAGGTAATCATCTTATTCCATTGATCATTCATTAAAATAAGATTTTCTTTTGACTTGTAAAACTTCAAGCATTGATTAGCAAGTAAGCAATAAAACAATATCATAATTACTAAAAGTTGCCTGCCTATTGAAAATATTAACAATGTTCAGTAGTTGGTGCATTCAGTAATGTTTCTTTCTTTCTTTCTTTCTTAAATTATTGGGAAATAAGAAGTGTAATCCAGGTGTCAGACTTTCATATGTTCAGCAGAATTCTTTGGAAGATTTCCTGTTCTAGATCTGAGGTTTTAATTTGTTTATGTAATTATTCACATGAACAAGTTGAGGGAAAAGAATTTTTTTTAAATAGACCATGGATACAGCTATTATTTTTTAAAGTGATAGTTAACTGTCTTCTTTAAGGGATGTGATGGAATTAAAGACTGATTTGAAATTAATGTAATGACAATAATGAAATTAAAAAGAATTGGCAAACTTTTTAAAAAAATAATAAAAGCTGTCATTAAAAATCAGTTTCAGACTTATTTTAGCTTTAGAACCGTCTTGACAGAAGCTTGATATGGCAACCAATTTAACATTCAGAGCATGTCCATTAATCTACAACCTAGATTAGCCTTAATGTTAAAATGTTTTACTTTTCTTTTATGTGCATCTTTATTTTAGCTAAATAAGACAGAATCAACAATAAGGGGGCTTGTCAGGTTGTTTCATATCCATCTTTCTACGTCTTTCAACTTTAAGAAACTGCTTTATCTGTTGACTGCTATTTGATGATATTATGTATATATGTGTTTTTTGTTGATCATCGCTTTGTTGACAGTTTACTTTCTCCTGACTTGTGTTTTTATGGAGCAGAGATATTTGGAAGTACAAGAACTGATTTTTTTTCTACCTCCTCAAATTGTCTGCATGGTTGGTTTCATTTTCAGTGCAGGTATCCACCGACTTAAACGATTTCAACTTGCACAGATTTCGCATTAATGCCCTTTCATGCGATCATTTTTTTAATTTTTTTGTCTTTTGGAAGGCTAAATATAATGAAATTGTTTGTCTTAAAGAAAAATATTAAGGCTCATAAATGGCTGAAATGAATGGTATTAAAGTTAATTGAATTACACAATTTTCAATGAAAATTAAAGGCAGTGAAAGAAAAAACATTTTGAGTTTTGCGATTTCGATTTATACAACCACTCTTGGGAATGCAACTATCGCATAAGTCGGGGGTTGGCTGTATTTAATGTGTGGGCACAAATATCAAATCAATCAATTCCTCTTGGGCTTTTAATATCAGAAATCGGGTACTATTTTTATTGGGTTTGGTTTCTTTTTTGACATTTTAGTGTTTTCTTTATTGCTATTTAAAATGTAATGATCATTAAAAAAATCAATAATTTTGACATTGATTTTTATTGGAATGGTATTTACTTTTTTATGATTACTTCAGAATATTATTGTAAAAACCTATAATTCATGGTTTATATAAAGATGTGACATATGTGATGTTTGAAGAATGAATTTTTTTTTCTTGCTACAAGATCTTGTACCTACATTATGTGCATTGCAGTCATTCTACAAATCAACAAGCTGTAAAATCCAGACACTGCCGAACCCTGCTTTATTTAATTCATTATTACATGAATTCAGATATAACATGGTCTCAGCTGCATCTTGACTTCCAGTTTTGTCATAAATGTCCCTTATTTCCTGATGCTATATATAGCAGGATTCCCCTGTAATAATCAGATGCAGAAATGAAAGCCTATATAGATGCATACATGAAAGTAAACATATATAGATCATAAACACATACATTCTTTGCAGTATTTTTATACGATTGTAAGTGTACATATCATGTATTAAATTTTAAAAAATGGAGTTTAATATGTAAAATTTGCTGGTCTGATTGTTATGTTGTTTCTTATAAAGCTGTTAGCACCATTTTGTATCCTGTTACTTTGCTCTTATTCAGCCTTTTCATTCTTGTTATCTTGCCTTTTGTTTAAGTAATCAGTTACATTGAATTTAATCCGGTGGTGAAGCCAAAATATTTAATAATATTTAAACAAATTGTGCAAGATTTCATTATTACTAATGCATATTTAAATTAAATTGGTGTACATGAGATTGATTGCACCTACAAGTTTACTGTCACTTCATGCAATGGAATCCATGACCACATTCATCCTATTACAGTAATTATGTTATAATTAGGGCATTATCTTGAGGGAGTACTGTATTTATTATCCTCGTTCTACAGTAATTCAGACTTGCTTCAGATCCTAACATAATAGAAGAATCACAAAGCATACAGGAAATTATCATAGTTCTAACGTAATTCAGACTTGCATCAAATCCTAATGTAGTATAATCACAAAGCAGACAGGAAGTTCATATTTCAGTACAGAATACAACCAGCGACTATTATTACAAATAAGGTGGCAAATAAGTTTCTTCATGTTTTGATCAGTTGGTCTGAATTCAGTTTATTTCACAAGCATCAGAAAGTTAGATACCACACAATTTAAACTTGTAATACCAAACTGAGTCTTAGTCATTAATCATGCTTATAGATTGTTTTTAAAAAAAAGGTTTAGCAATGAGGACTGCTTTAGGGTGCATTAGATTATATGGCTCTGTCTGAATGAGTATTCTTACAGTCATCAGGTACTATCATTTCAAACAGGTATGAAACATCTTGAACATGTCCCAATAGAAGAGTTTCTATTGATCAAATGAGCCATAATAATATGTGGACAGTGCTATGGCTGGAACAAGATATTGACAACTTGGACTTAGTAAAAACTTAAATTGTTTTGTCATTTGAACAGTTCAAAAACTTTGTGCATTTGCATTAAATTTGTTTGCTTAATGTATGCAAAATACAATGCTTAACTAGAGCACTGTCATTATTAGATACTTTTAAAAGCATAAAATAGAGGATGGTCCTGTTATCAAGATTGGGATAAAATATGGTACATACATTTTAATCTTGTATCTTGGAGACCAATCCAGATAGGCATGTCATGGTTAAACATGGTACACGAACTTCAAGTCTTGTATCACAAAAATAGATACAGAAGAATTCTTTTATGACAATTTAATCCGAGTAGTGGTGGTTTGTTTTGCATAAAATAGGCAAGATTCTCTGTTTTGAACAAATTAACAGAGGAGGGTACACTGAACACACCCAACATTTGCACTTTCATCAGACTTTGGGGTTTTGTGGTAGAGTTCAGTGCATGCATATTAGGTCAAGGCTCAGAGAACTAGGCTAAGTGTGTAGGCAAACATTTAACCATGGTTAACAGCCCGGAGAGACAAATTTCTGCCATACTGTAAATGACCTTGTCTTGATTACAATTTTGATTATAACTTTTCAACTTATATTGTATGTACTATATATATGGTAGCTTCAGTGAGTTATCATTGTTACAATTTATGCATGGCTTAACAAGCTGTAATTTAAATGTTTTTTGCTTTTTTATAAATGTCTCTTTATTAAGTATTTAATTTGAATCCTGTCTTTGATGATGTCATTGCAGACATATATCTTGATTTATAACAACTTTATCATTATTGTCATTACCATTGTAAATTCAGCCATTTGGTCAGCTGCATTAATTTTAAGTTGCATTTGGACATATTTTGAGAAAAAAACAGTGGCACGTTTACTTCTGAGAAATTGGACTAGCTGATAATAACTGCATCATATTGTTCCAATATAATTTGAACAACAGTGATCGTATCCCAGGAAATTAAAGCACTTCTTGCAATTCGTGTAGATTACGTTTGACTTGTAAAAAAAATATATTATTATGAGACTTTACTATATTTAAGAAAACTTCAGAAATTAAGTAGATAATGAAAGTTGATCAGTAATAAGATTTGAAAATACTAAATAACAATTTTGAGCACCTTAACTTTAAAAACAAGACTGATATGACAAGTATTATGTGAATTATGTTGTGTGCGTTACAGTATAAATGACATACAGTATAAATATGATTAACCATCAGTCCTTACAAAAAGCATGAAATGAGCAGTAGATACCTGTCTTTAATAGACATCAGTTAGTCATGGCTGCATTTTTGCTGCTAGTCTCAGAATAACAAGCAGGGTTTGAAAGTTCATGTGGTTCAGCAAGGGATTCTGTTAAGAGAACAGCTGTATAAGGAGCATACAGATTTTTAAAAATTAATCTGCAGTGATTTATAAAACATGCATTACTGTTTCAGTTAAATTTTAAGAGGAAGATTGTTATTTACTATTTTTACACAGCTTTGTCAAATATAAGATGGGAATTAAATTTAAAAAATTGTTTTTTCCAAATTTCTAAATAGATCCACTTCAACAGAAAATTTAAAATGTAAAATTAGTTTTGCTTTTCAGGAATCTCTCTCTCTCTCTCTCTCTCTCTCTCTCTCTCTCTCTCTCTCTGTGTGTCTGTCTGTATATATATAAATTCTTTGCATATTAGCTGTCATAATTATATAGTAAAATAAAACATGGTGAATTTATTTGTACTAATATTTACATTTAAAATATATGCATTGACGAAGTTGCTTTTCAAAATGAACTTGGGATAAAGAGATTGTTGTTTTTTTTAAAAAAAAGCTTCTTAAAATCTGTTTTTTATTCTAATAGTTACTTTTGCAGGATTTGTTAGAATATTTCCTTTGGTTGTTGATGATAATGCTGACAAGTGGCTTGAATTTACCTATTTTTCACTATCACCAGCAGAGACGGTGCTGAATTACACAACTATGTTATGTCAAACACATTTTATTGTCATTAAAATGCAATACTATTATGCTACTGTACTCTATACATGTTTATTGTCTCTTTCTTGGGTATTTTTCAAGCATAATTTTACAGCTTATAGGGAAGGAATTAGCTGTTTAATTTAATCTGATGACCTGTTCTTGAGGAATTTATGTCCCTTTACATCTCCTGTGTACCATGTATTGATTACTAATTTTCAGAAAGTAGAAGACAAAATTTGTTATTTAAAGTAAAAATTCAATCTTACAGTTTTATGTTTTTATTTTTATTAGCTTGAAATGATTGAAGGAGAATACTTGCAAGGCCTTTGTATTCTACAATGGAATTTGATATTTCTTTTACATTTTCCTAAGTACGTTAATTCTGACATTTGTTCACTTGTGTCTGGGTAGAGTTTTTGGTTTCAAAATCCACACTTTTAGCATCTTCTTAGAACTACAAAGGGCATATAACAGATTTTTCATTATGTTTATTCTGTGGTGCCAAAATGTCAAACACCAGCGATGAATGATTTAAAATTGCATAGTGCTGACCCTGAAACTAGTAATATTACCAGTGAAAAGGAAACAAAATGCAAATGGAATGATGAATGAACACAATTGAATGACAAGAATGGCAGCAAATGAAATGAAGACTGTGACTTTTGGGAAGTGGAGTATGCAAATGCGAAATGCAGGATGCAGAATGAAAATTGAAATGAAACATGAATGCATTTCATGAATGGATTTGAAAATCTGTTTACCTGTGTTTGAGGCTTCCCATTGTTTTTTGAGAATCCAGGATCAGGTTTCACTGATTTTTTTTTCACTACTTAAAAGTGAAATTGTTCAAACAGCCACCATTGTTGATGTGATGACATCACGGGTAGTTGTATCATAATTTTCGTTTGATTGAAATGATATAAGAAATAAAAGATATTGATAAATGCTCTACAACTGTATTTTTACATTTATAGTTGCTGTTATTTTTTCTATTTATTGCAAATTCAATGCTGTCTTTAGAATGATATACATTTTCTAATTTCTTTAACCACACATTTAATAAGACCAGATATGAAAGCAATAGTTTTTTCATTTAATACTATAACAAAATGGAAACCCCAACTTATGTAAATGCATTTCAGATAAAGGAAAACAAAACAATGTATGGAATTGCATTTTGGAGACTGTAAACAAAAGACAGTTTAATAGCCAAAATGCAAATTTGAATACAAATGAAATGCAGAATGAACTCAGATGAAATGAAAATGAAGCATAATTGAAATGCACACAAAGTGCAGATTTGGAAAGCTACCCATTTCATGGTCTGTGTGCCATATTTAGACCTTAGTTTTTATTTAGATGTTGTTTTTAATGGGAAGTAATATTCTGCCAGTTAAAAAAAACATAATTTGGCCTGTTAGTGGAAACATCGTAATTTGTGAATAACAGCACTAACAAAGTATCACATACTGGTGTAGATTCATTTTTTTTCATGGGGTACCAATTTGAATGTAATTTGTTGTTTTCACAAGCCATGAATGTTAAGACCCATGGAACAGTTGTCATTTTGTGCAAATAACACTAATTTCTGAATCCACAGATTGTGAAATTATCATTTTCATGAAAATGTAGAACTATAAATTAAATGAATTCACATTTATTTTCTTTTTCTATTTGATTAAAAGTAATGGGTGATATCTGAAATTTTTTATATCTTTTACTTTCCTAATTACTTCAGTTATTCAATGTTTTAAGGTTATATCTAGTTCTTAGGATGGACAATGTCACTTTTCATAACATTTGACAGGGTTACCCAGCCCAACACCATCACCATTACCTTGTCCCAGCCATATTTTCTGGAGAGTTACTAGCAAAATTTTATGACCCTGTTTTTCAGTTTTATTTTAGATGCCTGTGTGTGACACTGTGTGCTATTTCATGGCTGTTCAGGATGTATGACAGGTCACTGAGACCTGTATCTTTTTTGGACATGAACTCAGTAACCTCCATTATTTTTGAAAGACTTCATTCTAGTTTATAATCTTTTCATAACAAAAGCTTGCCATTCTTACCCTCCATGCCAGTTTATGAAGTGCAAGGTAATTGGGAATTTCAGTTTGTTTTCCTTTAGTTTTTCCTGTCTTTCTTTAGACCACAACATTGTTTGGTTCCATGAGGTGTCCACCAGATTAAGCTTTCCTTTGACACGATGTCAAGATATTTTTAATAAACAGTACCAATCTCAGCCAAGAGGGAATCAATCTTGTCGGACTTGAGGTTTAATTTTATTTTCAACCAATCTTGTCGGACTTGAGGTTTAGTTTTATTTTCTTGTTATCATTTGTACTATACACATGTTGAGTCTGTTATAAAACAATCGAGGGAAATTAATCTATATGAAAATGATTGATTATGATGGTGTAATTATTTATTATTTATAATTTTGAAATGAAGATTTTGTGTGCCACAGGGAAGTTTTGGAAATTCATTGACAATGTAATGCAGTAAAAATGGCACGCTTGTTCCAGGATAATTACTGATCTGTTTTGTTTGTGGGAAGGGATGATTTACAAAAGGAGGGGGGGCGGGTAATGCCATTATTATGCATATGATAGGCTATACATGGTGGCCGGTTGGAGGAAGAACCCAGGAACAAAATGGGAAGAGCCACTTACCCATGGGGAAACTACTGGCAAGCTTTCTGTCATACCTATGTTGGCCAAACCTGAGACTCAAACCCACATGGACAGAGGTGACATATGAGTGATCTGTATAGGCACATTCCTTAGTCCACTCAGCCACCCAGAGTCCCTGTGCCTTAGTTCACTCAGCCACCCAGAGTCCCTGTGGGAGGGGTGCTGTCTTTGGTTTTTGTTATCCAGTATGGCAATATAACTAGTGTGAAAGAATCACTACCTGATTTTAATTTACCATTGAACAACAAAATCTTGTGTTATTTCTTCTTGAGTTGTGTTTTTTTTTTTTTTTTAAACATGTATACGTATATGTTGTATACAGTTTGGCCAGTAGGTTGTGCAATATTTAGCTGTTTTTCATGACAAAACACCATTGGATATGTATATCTAGTCATTTACTTATTTCTCACAGTATTTTTTTACAATATAAAAGGAATGGAAGAGGTATATATAGTAATGTTGTTATGAAATCTGTATATGGACATAAAAGACGTGATATAAATATTGAATTTTGATAAAAAGAGTAAACTTCAAAATCTGTTAATATACTTTCATACAAGCATACTAATTCAAGACATACACATGCACAGACACTTGATAATAGTCTTGTACACATGTAACCAAGATTGCTTATGAACAGATACTGACCCTAGTTCACAAATAATTTCAGTATTATGTGGGTGGAAACGATATATATTTGACCACTTGATTTAACTGACAGTAAATGTTACTTGAGAACAGAAACAAAAAAGACAAATTTTTAATCTTTTCAATTCATTTGCACAAAGCTGGAAATTAACAAGAATGATATACTAGTTTGCATCAAGTGTATCTAATTGTAAGAAATATACCATGATGTTGATATTGATTACCCCAGTTTTTTTGTAGAGTAACTGTTATTTACCTTAAGAAACTCAAACTATGACAGTAGAAAAACTGAGACATTGTTTGGTGGACCAAAGCAGCCTTATAACCATGAAGCTCTGGGCACGAAAACTGAACTCTGATGAATTTTTTTTTTTTTGAAGCTTCTCTATCTCACTTGGCATGAGATTAGATTTATGCAAATTTAGGGGTTATTTTGTCACTAGCACTTCATATATGTCATATTCAACAATATTAAGATAATAATTATTAGTTTTAAGACTGGATGTGGGAGTTTGATTTCAATTTTTGTAAAATCAATTTTAATGGAGCTCGATTTTGGTTTTTGTACTGTTGCATGGAGCTTGATTTCAGTCTTTGTACTCAGTTTCATGGTACTTGATTTCTGTTTTTTTCACTGTTTCATGGAGCTTGATTTCAGTCTTTGTACTCAGTTTCATGGTACTTGATTTCTTTTTTTCACTGTTTCATGAGCCATACCTCTTAGTAAATATTAAGCATAAAACTGAAACTCAGAATTAGACCTTTTTCTTTCTTTATAACTTAAAATAGAGTTATGAATTTTAGATTTTGCTGGTTTTGTAATGTTACAAGAAAATTCATGATTGGATTAATATTTTGGAGTCTTGAGTTTTGAGTTAAGTTGTTGTGCTCTGTATGCCATGACCATGGGGTTTGTATTGCATCATAGTGATAAGCGTAGATAAACACAGTATAACTTAGTCAAGTACACTTGAATAGAAATGATAATTGAATACAAGTAAGATACACTTTAGGTAAATGGACCTGGCATATGGCAAATTGGTTTTTCCCTGTGGCACACATGAATGCTAATTCTGTACAAGAATGAAGGTCAGATATTTTGTACATATTATATAGATATATTATCACATATTATGGAAATACATACATGGGATGTACTGGTTGTACAAGGACCCACAGTTCGCCAAAAAACAATTACACCATTTTCATTTGTTCAAGTTCACCCAACAACAGTGTGATTTCTTACCAGTCTTTATAACTTTGATGCAGTCTGGTACTTGGGACAGTCTTATTAGCTTTTTTGTTGAGACTGCTTCTCTGGATCTAAACAGGATACAATTGTTTTCAGAGGAATTTGTAGCAGTAAAAAGAAAATCTGCAATTTAGTTCAGATTTTAAAAATTGTTATAAATTGTACATATTTGAACAGCATAATTACTTATGAAAAACAGCTGTTGCATGGGTGGGACCACAAGAGATCAAAGTAGGACCAACAAAGATGCAAAATGAATGGGTCAGCCACTGTTCTATAATTGATAGTCGATTGCAAAGATCTTGTATAGTAAAAACTTTATACTTGTGTTAAATTTTCTCAATATAAATTCAATACATTCAGTTGAATTTTTTTAATACATATTGGCTGTTTCATGTATGTGCAACCTAAAGTTAGCCCACAACCTAGTTTTGTCCAGACACATTTACATCATATGGGTGTGTTTAAAAATGTATCCAGGCTACACCTTTGAGGAAGTAGCTTGGTTGGGTTTTTTAAATATAGAAAATAGAATTAATTGTTTGCAATCGATTTAGTATTGTTTTATATTAAAAAGGACCGCATGAGCAACAAGCAAATTACATTTTTCTCTGGTAACCTTTAGAAATGGGGCAAAATGTGAAAGCAAAGATAAAATGTGCTTCAAATTTACACATTAGTATAAAAAAATTAAAATTTGGTTGCAAAGGTACACAGACTAATGCAAGAGATGTGAGGACTCACTCTGTATAACATTTACAAGTATCAGCTAGTCACCAGATAATTATTAGATGTACATCACAAGTACCAGTCAGGTACAAGTGCCAGGCAGGTAACAAAACTACCAATCAGCTAAAATGTTTGAACCAGCTATGACTTAACAGAGCCAGATATCTTCCAGATGATGTATCAGCTATGAGTATTCAGCAATGCGTACTTTGCACAAATTGTCACTGGATGAATGTACACTGCGTTTGGGGTAACTGATGCATAAATAAGGACTTGTTTTTTGTTGAATGATAGTGTCGAGATTTAAACACTAAGAGTCATGTCAGCTTTGATGAACATTTCTTCATGTAGTAGATCTTTCTTTAATTAGTTCTCATCCTTATTCTGTGATGTTGGGTCATAAAATAAGATATATATTCTATCAATAAAATAATATGCTGCAACTGCATTAATGAATTTTGTTATTCATTAGCATACTCCACAAACAAACACGTATATGCTTTCTTTACCCTGCAACACACATCAACCACCCACCCACAAATGTAAACTCCTTTCCATGCATTACATACCCACATAATGTAAACTCTGCTTGGCATACATTAAACAAACATAAATGTATAAACATCCTTCATCACCATGAATCACACAAACACAACTATAAACTGATGATGATGTTCGTCCTTCGGTCTCGAAGATGACCATGACTTCAGATCTGGGCTGGTCTGTGAGTGCGCATATGGCTGATGAGGCCAATCTGCGCTCACAGCTATAAACTATACCATGCATCAAACACATTAATATAAACTCTCCTTACAAAGGATCACACACGCACACACAAATACTCTTTACCATGCATAACACATCAAGAAAAAGAATATGCATAATACACACACACACACATGAATATACTGTCTTTACCATGCATCACACACAAATAAAAGCTCAATGATGTATCACACATGCTAATATAAACTTATCATACCATGCATTACACACATAAATACAAACTCTCCATACCATTCATCGAGACAGGAAAGTATCCTTTCCATGTATCACACACATAAATTTAAACTTTCTTTACCATGAATCACACGTACATACATAAATATAAACTCGCATCATGCAATTACACACATATATTTTCTTTGACACACATGACACAAACAACACCCACACACACAAACTTTTTGCCATACAAGACATAGACACGGGTATATAGTGATAACTATTTACCATACATGACACACACACCTGTAAATTATAACTATTTGACATACACGCCCACACACATAAACTCTCTTTGCCATACATGACATACATATAGATGTAAATATAACTATTTGCCATACATGACACAACATAAATATAAACTTTCTTTGACACACAACACACACACCCACACACATAAACTCTCTTTGCCATACATGACATACATACATGTAGATGTAACTATTTGCCATACATGACACCACACCCACACATATAAACTCTCTTTGCCATAATTGACATACACACATGTCAAAAATAATTATTTGCTATACATGACACAAACACACCCAAACACATAAACTTTCTTTGACATACATGCATGTAAATATAATTCTTTGCCATACATGACACGTATAAATATAAACTTGCCTTACAAAACATTATATATATGTGCAATATAAATGCAGATTCCTCACTATGCATGACACATGCACATAACAGTATAAGCTCTTCATACCATCAAACATGCACATAAATATAAACATTCCTTACCATTCATCACACACAGACCTATAGATATAAACTCATTACCATACATCACACACAGACCTACAGATATAAACTCATTACCAATTTCATCACACACAGACCTACAGATATAAACTCATTACCAATTTCATCACACACAGACCTACATATATAAATTCATTACTATACATCACACACAGACCTATAGATATAAACTCATTACCATACATCACACACAGACCTATAGATATAAACTCATTACCATACATCACACACAGACCTACAGATATAAACTCATTACCATACATCACACACAGACCTATAGATATAAACTCATTACCATACATCACACACAGACCTACATATATAAACTCATTACTATACATCACACACAGACCTATAGATATAAACTCATTACCATACATCACACACAGACCTATAGATATAAACTCATTACCATACATCACACACAGACCTACAGATATAAACTCATTACCATACATCACACACAGACCTATAGATATAAACTCATTACCGTACATCACACACAGACCTACAGATATAAACTCATTACCATACATCACACACAGACCTATAGATATAAACTCATTACCATACATCACACACAGACCTATAGATATAAACTCATTACCATACATCACACACAGACCTACAGATATAAACTCATTACCAATTACATCACACACAGACCTATAGATATAAACTCATTACCAATTACATCACACACAGACCTACAGATATAAACTCATTACCATACATCACACACAGACCTATAGATATAAACTCATTACCAATTACATACACACAGACCTATAGATATAAACTCATTACCAATTACATCACACACAGACCTATAGATATAAACTCATTACCAATTACATCACACACAGACCGACAGATATAAACTCATTACCAATTACATCACACACAGACCTATAGATATAAACTCATTACCAATTACATCACATACAGACCTATAGATATAAACTCATTACCAATTACATCACACACAGACCTACAGATATAAACTCATTACCGTACATCACACAGAGACCTACATACATAAACTCGTTACCATACATCACATGCAGACCTACTTATATAAATATAAACTCATTACTGTATTTCACATGCAAACTACATATATAAACTCATTACCATACATCACACACTGACCTACACATATATAAATCAAACTCATTACCATACATCAAACACATACACATTTATATAAACGTAGACTCTGCTCATCATAAATCACACAAAGACATATATAAATATAAGCTTTCCATACCATGTATTACACACCTGAATATAAACTCTCCTTATCATGCATCACACACACACACACACACACACACACACACACACACACACACACACACACACACACACACACACACACACACACACACACACACACACACACACACACACACACACACACACACATGCACACACACATGCACACACACATCAATTCCTTACAATGTATCACACAGACATAAACTCCTTAGAATCTATCATACACACACACAAACTCCTTACAATGTATCACACTCACATAAACTCCTTACAGTGTATCACACAGACATAAACTCCTTAGAATCTATCATACACACACTCAAACTCCTTACAATGTATCACAAACACAAAAGCTCCTTACAATGTATCACACACATAAATAAACTCCTTGCAATATATCTCCTGGTCATCCATCACACACACATAAATAAAACCTCTCCTTATCATCCATCACACACACATAAATAAAACCTCCCCTCATCATCCATCACACACACATAAATAAAACCTCTCCTTATCATCCATCACACACATAAATAAAACCTCCTTATCATCCATCACACATACATAAATATAATCCATTCTTGTCATACATCACACACATATACATAACCTCTCCTTGTCATTCATCACACACACACACACACACACACACACACACACACACACACACACACACACACACACACACACACACACACACACACACACACACACACACACACACACACACACACACACACACACACACACACACACACACACACACACACACACACACACACACACCCTATCATACATCACACATGTAAAAAGAAACCTCACCTTACCATGTATAACAGATAAATAAATATTAGCTTTCCTTATCATTAATCACACAAAAACACAGCTATAAATATGAATTCTCCTTATCATGCATTACACACACATAAATATGAACTCAACTTGTCATGCATTACACACACATAAATATGAACTCACCTTGTCATGCATTACACACACATAAATATGAGCTCACCTTGTCATGCATTATACACACAAAAATATAAACTCACCTTGTCATGCATTACACACACATAAATATAAACTCACCTTGTCATGCATCATACACACATAAATATGAACTCACCTTGTCATGCATTACACACATATAAATATGAACTCACCTGTCATGCATTATACACACATAAATATGAACTCACCTTGTCATGCATCATACACACATAAATATGAACTCACCTTGTCATGCATTACACACATATAAATATGAACTCACCTGTCATGCATTATACACACATAAATATGAATTCACCTTGTCATGCATTACACACACATAAATATGAACTCACCTTGTCATGCATTATACACACATAAATATAAACTCATCTTGTCATACATTACACACACATAAATATAAATGCACCTTGTCATACATTACACACACATAAATATAAACTCATCTTGTCATACATTACACACACATAAATATAAATGCACCTTGTCATACATTACACACACATGTAAATATAAACTCTCCTTTTCAGGCATCACACATACACATACATTTAACCTCTCCTTATCATCACACACACACACACACACACACACACACACACACACACACACACACACACACACACACACACACACACACAAATGCACACACACACAAACGCACACACACACACAAACACACACACACAAACACACACACACACACACAC